>CCAG010016052.1:0-22164 GCA_001077435.1 Glossina morsitans morsitans | reverse complement strand
TGCTGCAGTGGTCGTAAGAAGAAGAAGAAGAAACAAAAAAGCATATGATTCCCATTTATCTAAGTATGTGTAGTAGCAGTAGTAACTGTCGACGGTACGACTGTTTGTCTATCTGTCTCTATGTGTGTCTGCCTTTCAAATGTTGGCCTGTTCATCCGAATGTTGTCCTAAATTGTCGAACGACGAAAGCAGGAAATAAAAATTTTAAAATAATAGAAGAAGAAGAAGAACAAAAAAAAAAAAAACACGGAACTATATGTACATATATATTTATTTTTATATAGCTCGTTGTTCTAGTCGTTTGTCTAAATATAAAGCTTAAGTGTATGTATGCATGCCTGCTTGTGCCTTGCGTCTACGTGTAAGTGTGTTCCTTTGTGTAACCAGCTTGTTCTTTTTGGTCTAACTTGTCTATTTTTAGTTCATAAACAGTTCACTAGATTCTGTCGATTCTATTACTCTGCATGTGCTGCTACTGCTGCCGCTGCTGTTGCTGTTGCTGTTGCTGTTGCTGTTGCTGTTGCCGCTTCAGCTCTTGTTTAAGTAGTTCATAATACTGTTGTTGTTGTTGTTGTTCTGACTTTTTGTTGCTGGTACATTTATGGAAATTTCATTTCTGGTATAAAATTTTACAGAAATGCATAAATATTTTACTATATGGAACGAATTTCTTTAAATCTTTTATTACAAATTTTCTGGAAAAATCAACCGAAGCACGTGCTCGTGTACAAGCAAACAGAAAGTTGAAGAATATTTTCACTAATTCACCCGTATTTTATTCTCTGACAGTCATATATATGAGCATTTTCGCCATAAGAGATTCTACTTCCCAAGCGCTTCATATTATGTTAGTGACAAGTCTCATCTGTGTTTGAATGCAGTCTTGCGTTGTTTTTGATGCTATTCACCGAAAATATTTGACTTTTACTGCAGTAAATATATTTTGTTTTTTCAATGTTTTTCTTCTTTTAACTTTAAAACTTATAAGAGCATCTCTCAAACCTTTAATTAATTGAAAAAAGTGTGGTGAAAGTATAAAAGGATAAGAAATCTCTCTCTTAAAACACAAAGTCGATATAAGCTTCGTAAGTAAGCTTAGGTAGGGCTCTGCATGTTGTGTGTTTACGTGATAATAATCTTTAATTAAATAAATATACGAAAATTAGGAAAAGTTATATTCCTCTCCAAATGTGTTCTGTTCTTTCTTTTTTTTTGAGTCCGAAGAATTTCTCAAAGCTGTTTTAATGAAGCTCGTCTTACTTTTCTCTCCATTCTCCGTTCATTTCCAACATCCAGATATTAGTATTAGAAACTCCGTAAAACGATGTGAACTTACTGGTTTTACTTATTGTGGGCTTCTAAGTCCTTACAATTCTCAACAGTCTTTCGCTTATCAGGGAAAATCGTGGTAGGTCTGAAACATCTCGCAAATGTATTCACGAATTGCTTGTATATGGCTCATTAAGTTAACGAGATTACCTACCAAAATCTTCTACCCCTCCAAAAAATCAACGCCAACAAACAATTAGGCAGAACAACAATCGCCTGAACCTCAACAAAAGCCTTTTTGTCTCAAAATAATAGTAACTTTTCTTCCTTTTTTTGGTGTACGTCCTGCTTATCTTGATCAAAATTTGATCGCGAGGATTCTTACGATCGGTTAACTGTATCCGTTAAACGATGAATTCAACCTTTCGAGGTATGCTGCGCTCCAATCGATAAATCGTGTTTCAAGTTTACAGTTTTAGAACAGTACAGTTCTTCTTTTTTCTATTAGTCGGTAATTCCGACTAATGGTCCTTCCAAATGTAAATATTTCTGTTTGCTCTCTTTCTTCAAAGACAGAATCGTACGTTTTATTCTTTATATGTTGCGAAATGGTACAAAAATGACAGGAAAGTGTATAATTTTGTAAAGAAATCCAAAACAAACTCCAAAAACATTGTCCCAAACATTGCAACTCTTGGTAGAAGCAATGAAAGCTTCGGAATCCTTTCTAGGCTTAATTTTGATGAAACTATACTAACATAAGTTATTTTAAATGCTTCTAAATGAACATGAATGAACTTCCGAAGACATCCGTTAGCGCATTAGAGGAAGTAGGTATCGAAAGGCAAAACATTAAGCGTACTCTTGATCAGCTTGAAATTAAAAGTTACATCCTCATAAGTTGAGATAGTGAGAACTTAAACGTAGCATATGATATGCGTTGTTAACTGATAGTGGCGGATCAAGTGCAATGTTCAATAGAACATGACGACCTGTGTTTATAACTTTTCCACTTTTTAGCGAGAAAGTAGAAGTTATAATCCTTAACAATCCTTAAATATGTGAAAATGTGTTCTCAAGGCAATGTAACAGATAAGAATATAAATGATTTCAAATGATTTTAATGAAGAAAACTTTTTAAACTTTTTTTTAAAAAGTGATTGCAGAAATGTGTGGGTACAAATAATTTGGCCCAAATACAAGTTTGCTACTAATTTCATGCACCCATCACCAAAGAAAGAGGTAAAAAATACGTATCAGCGACTTTAGAAATTGTATATCCTGTCCGTCTGCGGCCAGTTTTTGAAGCCCTCACAGAGAACCGGGCATACACACGACGATCAGTTTTGAGAATACGAATTATTCGCCCACAACCATGTCCACATTTAGCAAAATCCTTAATTCACACTTCGTGGTAGGTATCATCTGCCTGTGTAAGTATCCTCTAGGGCCAACAGAAAGATTAATGATGAAAGTGATCACATGGCTCGCACATAATTCAGGAAAAATTAATATAGTTTTCGAAAGATCGGTTATATGAAATTGGATAATGAAAAAAATCATTCCGAATATAATTTTCTTATTTATTTTTTCGAGCATTAATGTATAAAACTTCTTTACAGATTTTTTTTTTTTTTTGTAAAGAAATTTTATATTTAATTAAAAACCGTGCAAAACCATGCACACATATATGCGTACTGTACTGAAGTACCCCAAAAATGCTCATAAATGTATTTATATAAAAAGTAATGATTTTCTCCATACGTACGTATGTACGTATTCGCATGTATTCACATGTCTGCATAAGTAAAGTATTTTTAGTTAATTTACTTGAACGTTGTATGCATTTAACTTTTCATATTTAATTGCAAACGAGCATTAAAAAAGGATTCCCGCCCAAAGAGCAAAAGAAAAAAAAAAAAAAAAAAAAGGGAGACTTATTTACTTTAGAGCAAACTCTTCAATGTGTTACAGAAAATTAAAGAAGAACAAATAGTGGAGGAAAAAAAAAAAATAAATAAAAAATAAAATGAAAAAACAAAAGCAGACTCAAACACATACATACCGACAACCGACAACCACACATAAATAATACACGCTTTCAAATCACTCTTTAAAAAGATTTTGTTGGTTAAGCACAACCGCAGGAAAAAAAAGTATTTTCCCTTTTATGTTTTAAATGAAAACAGCACGAGTGTAAGAAAAACTTGAAAATAATAAAGAGAAAACTTTTATAATTTTCTTCTTTTTTTTTTTTTAATGATTCCATAAAGATTTTAAAATATTTACGCAATTTCTAATTCAATTTTCATATTCACTACGTTCGTTAATGTGAAGTTAATATCAAGAAATCTGAAAAAATGTTAAGCCTTTGCATTCCATTGGTTCCATGCGGTATTCTAAACGGAGAGATGCTTGAATTTGAGGTCAACACTTTCTAGACTACCACCTAAAATATATTTCGTTTTTGGGATAATCTTCGCTTAAAGTGTAAAGTAAAGTGTAGGTTAATACGCATGAGCACTTGCAACTTACATTAATTCAATAAATACTCTGCTGACACAAATGGTTTTCAACAGCATATCAGTTAATATAGTCCACTAAATATATGCCAGAGCCTTCTTCTTGTCAAAAGTTACTCACTAGCGTAATCATTAATGGCTATCATCACAATTCGGTCTATTACAAAAACACGTCGTTCTTCTTATCATGTACCTGCGAAGGGAGTATTAACTCTACTAGATCCGCAAAGCTAATACATATTATGCTTTAGATCTTGTAGGCGTTTCTCATAGGTTAACGTAATCGAAAAGGAAGCATTAGTAATTGATTTTGAAAAAAGTCGCTTCCGTTTTATACCCTATGCAATGCTTAGAAGCTCTTGGATTAGACTTATGTTTCGTTTTGCCGATTAATTTAGAATTCCTTTCTGAATCGATCTACGCTTGTCTGTCTATCTTGTTTTCTTTATAATTTGGAAATTCGCTACACCGATGTGCTTTAGCCCAAAGGCGAACGCTATTGAAAATAGTTCGGATCGGAACTTTTCTTCAGCCTCCTCCCATGTAACACATTATTTTTAAAAGTCCTTATATAAATAAATGTAGGGTGATGCGGGCTATTTTATGACGGGTCGTATTCTACTATAATGTTTATGCTTATTTAATATAAAACATAAGCACAAAGGAGCAGCGTTGGTAAAGAAAACGCAGGCAATTTTGCACACTGAAGCAAAATAGCAATGCTAACGTGGCTTTACACCAAAAAAAAAACTGAAACACTGTTTTGTGTGGAGTTATTCCTCGTGACTTGATTTCTTCTGCAAACATGCCGACTGGAGTCATAACGAGCTTGAGTTTGAACGTGTAAAAAATTGCAAGGAAGGTTTGACTTGAGCTTGACAATCAGGCTTTCTCCAGTCTCTATTTGGACAGACGTTTGTAAACATATATTGTTCCTAGTTTAGTTTTACGGTATTTCTGTTCGATTATCATTTTCCAAGTTGATCTACGAACGTAAGATATGATTCGAAATTCAAATTTCCATGTCGGTTTATACTTTGAAAGAAGTGCGACCAACAAAAAGTTCTGCGAATAATGGTTTACAGTAAAATAGCTCCATAGTTTCATACATATCGGGAATATATATATCAATTGTACGAGACTTCGGAATTCACTTTTAAAAATGTTATAAACGGGTCGATGTACTATAACTATTATTTTCGAAAAGTTTAATAAAAACTACTATGGACCACTCCCATGTATATAATCATCTTCGTTTGTTCTCAAATGCATGTGAATATATAGCGCAATCACGAAAACTAAGTGTGGCTCGTTTACAAAACCTGAAAGAATTTTAGCTAAAAACTGAAAAATTTTATCTCCTTTGAAAATTATTGATATACGTATATTTGTCACATTTCGAATCGAAACCGGTCGAATATTTATGACAAGCGACACTCGTTTTTCGTGGCTGATTATGCTCCGTATTTGAGGATTAACGAAACATGGTCAAACACGGCTAACTCTGTAAGATTTTCTGGTTGTTGCAAGGCGAGTGACAAAATTATTATACCCTTCATTCCTCAATGGTGCATATAATAAATCATAGTACGAGCGATAATGAGCAATGAATAATCATTTACATTGCAATCAATTGAAATTGATATGAGTTCATTATAATAAAACGGGTTCATTAAAAGCGTTCTATGAAAAAAAAAAAAAAACTACAGGCAGAGCTTCATTCCATGTACATATACGTATATATATACAGACGCAACATCTGTTAGGCGTGCTTTTAAATATTGCAATATTAATGGAAAAATATTGTAGCATGCGAGAAAAATCTCAATAGATGAAATATATATTTTTGTCTTTTTTAAATAACCTACAAGTAAAGGTATAAACCAAGAGGGCAGAAACGATGTCACAACCGCAAGGCTTTTAAATCTCTTATAAATTTCTAATTAATCTCGTGGCACTTGAAGTCGAGTTCTTAGATCTCGAAAATGAAGTCAAGAACAAATTTATTTCTTTAACCGCAGAAGGAAGCGCGTACCAAGGCAATGTTTTCTTCTTGTAAGAGTAGAATGCGAGTTACAATAGACTAAGAAATGTAACACAAATTATATAAAAAAGACTTAACTAAACCCCTCGGTGATGATGAAAGCTTTGGTTGGTTACAAAAGATCAACCTTCTTACGCTCATGTCTCTTTAAAATCTTAAGTGCTCAAAAGTCGCTGTTATAGTCACATAACAGCGACTCTGAGACTCTGGAAATAAATGAATTTTTTACCATTTAGTTAATTAAAATAAAATCTTTGTAAAACCAATTTTTTTCATTCCAAATTGTAAAAGAATATGTCTTTCCCTTATATACATATATATATATATAACTTATAAAACGATCACTAATTACCTTAACAGATCATTATTCCAAATATGACTTTAGAGAAGGCAATCACAGAATTATATTAATATAATCATTGCCTAAGTAACACGGATACCAAAGGCGTCAATAAGATATTGCAAGGTTTTGCACATGTCCGTCCAATTAAATAAACCTACTTTCGATGATGTTTTTGTTTAGATTTGATCTGTCAACCTTGAAAATAGGTCAAACCACATTAGCTAAGCAAACGCTACCGAAAAGTTCGAAATATTTTTGTACATAATTTGAGTTTTTTTTTCTTAATGTGGAATTTAGCATAAAAATTTATATATTAAAATATAAATTGCGTCAGTTATACTTCGTTTTGAATGGACGTCCGACATTCGTCCTATGGCAATATGTATTGTATTTTATCAGTTTTTTTTTTAAATAATTTATGTCTTCGTGTTTATATGGCAGCCATGAAAAGGGGTATCGAAAAAAAATTTATATATGACTTGGGATGACTTCGATGACGCCAATCAACCATATCTATATGTAAGGATTATTTATAATAAGACTTAATCCGAAATTGCGTAAGGGATCGTAGAAAAAGAAATTACTTAGAAAATAAGACCAAAAATATACCGTGCATATCCAATGCCCCCACCAGAGGAAATTTGAAATAGTGTCTTGCAGAAAAAAAAAGTATTTAAACAACAAAGCACATTGTGTATGCAGCTTCCTGTGAGGGATATTTAAAATAAGCAACTGCTTTCCCGAAGAGCAGCTATGTCTATGCCATTTGCATTTTCGTAACAAGTTGCTATCTGATGAGTAAAGGCATAGAAGAGTAAACGATAGACGATCGATTTTGGACGAGTGTGACGCTAAACGACTGGAATTAATGGGCAGGCAATCTGTTAACTGACAATGAAACTTTGATCTGCTACTTAAAATTCAGAAAACAAGTGCTACCCACTGGAACACAAGCGTACCCAAATAATATTCGAAAAGATTACGGCTGCTATGTTCTGGAGTAAAGATAATTATCTTAGTACTATTGATAAATTGAAGGTACAGTCGGCAAAGGTAATCCTTTAAAAGAATCAAAGCTCTTTTTACGTCGCATGCCTAAAACAAGAACAAAGAACATTAAGAATATGAAGTCATTTGATTCATGTACATGCACGCACAGTCGCTCAACCTTCACTTGGCGAGTTTTTTAATACTTTTTACTGTACTTTAACCTACATTTTGTCATACATATCGCATAGTTTCCAAGTCACATTCTTACTTCTTTTGATGGTCCCTCATAGAAAGCTTTCCACAATTTAGCGCAAAAGGAGAAAATTATGAGACGTGAACTTAAGCGAACGTACAGTTTTAAAAAAACATCCCGCAACAGGTAGACGTAACACTTTAACGTCGTAAGCGTAACCTTAACGACAAAGTCACGTTTACCTTTACTGAGATTAAGCTATAAAATGGAACCCAGAAAAATTGGAAGTGCAAGTTTCCCTCTACCAGTAGAGTAGCGCGATGAGCAAAGAAAAGAGCTGGGCTACTTAACCACTTTCAGAAAGAGAAAAACTGAGCTGACTGAGGCGTCGTGCTTAATGAAACCGCTTTCAATGCCTGCGCACACCAATCTTCTTGACTCTTATATTTTCGGATTCGTTTGTTTTGACTCATACCCTTTTTAATTCGCTTACTTATGACTAAATAAATTCGGTTTATACTTAGAAATGGCTAGACTCTGTTCATATTATACATGCAACTGTACGAACATTTGTGTGTTCTAAGTTTGTCGCATACGTTACAGAGTATTGAAGATTGTTTATAATTCTTTTTTAAACTGATACCTTTTTTATTTGGTTTTATTCATTTGTCTGGAAGTACTATACAGAACAATGAGCAACAAGCAATTAAACATTAAAAATAAATAATCGCATACATAGTAATCAACAGTTAATCAACAGTTTGACAAATAAATGACGAGACGGGAGAAACTTAATAAATATTTGAAAAGCACAAAACTGGAGGCAAAACAAAAGCTGAAAACTTTATAAATAATTAATAAATAACTATGTTGAAGGGGAACGTTTTGGTAACAATTCTCCAATGCTAGTGCAAAGGACGCGGTACTGAGGTAAATCGGATTTGGTGACATACAAAGGCAAATCTTTCTTAGCGAACTCAATTAAGAATTGGCGACAAACACCACATGGCGTAGTAAATGAGTCGTCCTGCAAGGCGACCACAGCACATACGACAAAGGCTGGCTGAAAAACATGGCTAAATCGATTTCCATACTCATTTATGTGATAGAATCTTCATTCTATATATGATTTCATATTAAAAAAAAAATCTGACATGCCTTTCGAGATAGACACAATGAGTTATGAGTAGATGGCCGTCTGGCCTCAACAAGACGTACAAATAAACACATTCTCAAACCAGCAGACATAGCACGATTCTCTGCTAGGGTCAATTGAGAATCTGTATATATGTTTATTATATCGTTGAATGTTGCAAATAGAATTACTAAACTAATGCATTCAACCGCCCATAGCACTCTTAACGTGATCCACCGTACAGTACAGAAATCATGGCAAAAATCAATTGTGTAAGAACGCGTGTAGCAATATAACGCCTACATGTAGACATATACACATGTTCGCAAACGTATTCATTTAACAGCGTGAAATATTGACTAAAGTGAAATAAACTGAACTAAATTAAATTGGCTGTGCGTATAATTATTATGGTTTTGCTTTCTCTTCAAAATAAATTAACAAATGTGCTTTACATTTTATTTACATTTAAATGAAAGAGAAAGTATCTTTCAATATTCGCATATGAATGATATACAAGTCGAACAATTGTTGTCAGTCTCTGGTAAATTTTTATGTTGCCCTAGGAGGTTTAAATAAAAGAAAATTGCTTTCTGGATCAATCAGACTCAATGTAAACATCAAAATCGATATGGACATGTCTGTCCGTCTGTCATTGTGTGTCTTTGATATGTTTGTAAATCACTACATAACCATTGCAAAGTCTTGCCTTGAAAGTAAATTTGGACTCAATTATTTTGCTCGTCATTTCAGCTCGGTTCAGCAGGGCCATTAGTTAAATCGGCCCACGATCTGGTTGTAACATTAGCCAAAGTGTAAAAGTGGATCTTAAGGAGACAGTTGCGCTTTGTTTTTTTTTTTCTTGACTGATAGTTAATCACTAGAATATTTTGCTCGCGTTATTATTGCATTGCACGAGAAGTAAGCAATTACTTGGTAAAGTTGTTGTCTATCTTTAAGTCAGCTTTGTCACAGTTTCAGCCGCGGTGGTTCCACAGTTCTTTTTGAATTGGACGGTTTTGGTTTTTTTTTTATTTTACGGGATTTTTTAAGCGCTTCCTAATAAACGAAAGAGATATATTTCTCTTGAGCTGACTTTCTGATTACCCCGCCGCAAAGAAATGCATTAAGCTTCCGAAGTAAGTTTTTCTTGTATATATGTCACTTTAGCGCTGACAATGTAGATAATCCTAACTAACATTTAACAAGTTGAAGCCTCCGTTTGTTTCCATTCAGATATTACATCCATACCGACGTTATAGGACTTCTTTCCCATAAATTAGAAAAAAAAACTTGATTTTATTAAAAGGACTTTTATTGATTTAATTTTAAAAAGTTTAAAGTTTTCAGCTCGAAGCTTGTAGAGAAAGAATGATTATAAGAACAAAAATGCTTTTTATTAATCAGAAACTTTGACAAAATAATCGACAAGAGAAAAACTTACTCTATATAAAACAAATATTTTTAACAAAGCATATACTTATATATACATATATATCTCAAGTGCGGTAGACTTTGTAATAATAATAATAATAATAATAGTAATAATAATAATATTAATAAAAAAGAAAAATAAAGACCGAAAGCCTTAGATGCTAGTGCTTTAAGACTTTAGTCTTAAAATTTACTCTCTGACTAAATTTATATAATAATAATAATAATAATAATAATAATAATAATAGTAATAATAATAATATATTTAATACCCTGCAGACGTTTCAAAGGGTTTTTGGAAATATTTAGTACCAATTTTATATTAATTTCTGATTTAGGTTGTTAGTTAGTTAGTGGTTTCTGCTTATTGAATGCAAGGACCCCACCAATTCTTATATCTTGTACATGGGCTTCAGCTAAGAATTCCTTTATTAAAAATTCGATTTATATAAATCACAGAAAGATGAGGAATATATCCATTTTGTCGAAACGCTTGCAACGCCCAGATGAAAGCCTCAGAGACCCCAACGGAGCACATATATATTCTTGGTCAGCATCAAATTCTGAATCGGTTTAAGCATGCCCGTCTAGGCGACTGCCTGTACGTTGCCAATCTCCTGGCCGCAAAAATGGTATTACAAATGAGCCAAATTGGTCGAAGGTCACGCCTACAATACCACGTAAACTGAAACCACCTCTATTTATCGAAAGGAATAAAAAATTGGTTTTTTGCTCACTCCCCCAAAAATGAAGCAGATAACTCTACCTATACAAAAATGTGAAAAATTGACTATGCTTACCCAATATTATAGTGTCTGAAAATTTTTTCTTTTTCAATAATTTTCAAAAGCCCCGCAAAGAATATAAGTTCTTGACCAGTTTGAAAAGCAGAATGCATCTGAGCGTGGCCATCTGCCCGGGTGTCCATCTGTCCGTTTGACCAACATTGTAGAACATATGGTAAACATTCTTTCGTTTGCAAACGCCTACAAATATGCAAATAAATTTGAAAATGATCTGAACTGGTCAAAGGACACGCTTACAACGGCCACACGCCTGTGGAACAAAAACAGTGAACATCTTTTCCTTCCGCGGTTTTTGCCCTTTATTCATAAATTACAACAGAAACACGATGTAACTTCCAATTTTATTCTGAACACAGAAAAAATCTGTCGCGCCCAGTCCCAATTTTATAGAGTATGAAAACTTAGTTCTTTTTCCTTTTTTTTAAGTCGGCAAAGGGCATAAAAGATTCGGTCATGATCGAATATTATTTTCTTATTTGCTTTGCCTCAGAAAGGCGAATACGACTTTATCACCGACTTTTGACATCATTCCTGGACGAACAAATACACTTCTGTTCTTCTTTATTCCTCCTAAGTAAAGAAATATTAATAAATAAATCATTGTCGGACGAATTTGGGCAAAAATCTTGTAACTCTGGGTTTTTCTTTGTGCTGATATTTTATTAAATTTGTTATCTCTTTGGTACGCTTTATGAAGAAGAAGAAGAATAACTGTTACCTCTTTAGCATGTTATGTGAAAATTTAATTGTATTTGCCTAAAGTATGCTACATTTATCAACCATAGTAGTTTTGCTATAAAGCAGCTTGCACTTTCCCGTAAAAGACGATTTATCTTTGCATACATGCATATGTAAAGTTAAACATATTTAATAGGATCCTAATGTTTTGAAATTCTGAAAATTATCATAACTGAAATGGGCGTCGAAAGCCTCGATCCAAGTTGAATTTTCATTTCGCTCTTAATTATATGTTACTCGTTTTTTTTTTTTTTTTTTTTTGTGATTTGCAAGCAACATTTCAACAACATTTAATGATCACAATATTGCGTTAATTTTCGTTTTACTGTTTCTTTCATTGCTTTCGCTACATTCTGTGCGCATCAGTGGATTATGTTTGCTTTTAATGCAACAACACACCATTCTTTGTTATTTATAAAATTTATAACTATGTGAACATTTCATGAGGCTACTCCTTTTGTTCCGTGTTAAATTGGTTGTTGTTACCACAATTTCAATATACAATAAACTTTGCAGTCTTTTCTTGTTGAAACTGGATAATTGCACAAATATTGCTCGTAATTTTCGATTTCATATTTATTTTATTTGCTTAATAAAAATAAATATAAAAATGAAAAATGCGATAGAAGAATATGATGGAAAAGAAAATTTAAGTGGAAAAATTGCAGAAATTACGATGGAGTGAGTTATTAACAAAATATTTACATTGAAAATGACTTAATGCTTAAATAAATACGTAAATTAAAATGCAGAGCAAGTGTCTATAACACTTACTCTGCATACTCTTTCTGTAGGTTTCTTATTATTATTATTTTTTTCTTTTAACTGGGTGAATATATTATGCTAGGATCAATGGCGGGTGCGTTAAGGGCCCAGAATTGATTAATGCGTTCGGTACAAATGAATTGCGTTCTGTATTTCGCGATATTGATTTACGTTCCTCAGGCGTTTATTACTCAGCGGAAAATCATATGCTAATAAATTCGATTAAATGATATACCGAAAGGACAATTATATTAAGTCGGCCAGGAAAGCTTACCTATAATGGTACTTGTGTATGTAGGGAATTACGTTCGTAAAAGAGCAGGGGAAACCATTTGATTTCCAATAACCTAAAAAGCAAGAAAAATTCTTGTTGAAAAGAGCCAAGCTTGTGCATACAGGGTTGTGCATAAATATTCTTGATCGGAATCAAATTCGATTCAATTCAAGTCAATTGGCCCATTTTGAGATATGTAGGTCTTTCCCACGTATTAGTGGAATGTTTTTCCCAGATAACAAACAATTTCAAGCTTGATACAAGAATTTAAACCAAGAATCTCTGCGCCAAATTTAAATTTTCTAAACGGACTGACGGACAAACATGGTTAAATCGATTTAAAATGAAACATGGAAGAAAGCTATAGTCAGCGGAGACGAAATCTCGCACACCCATCATCATCAAAATCTTTGGTTCCCCATACCATATTTATTGGCATGGTATTCATATATTTATTGGTATTGTTAAGAGAAATGAATCTACCACGTTGTGACGTCGACCACAGTTAATTTACAATTAACGCGCTTAGCTTTTCGTATTCGCCTCTCCGAGTTCTTTTATTTGATACCATATCGCTGGTATTATTAAGAAAAAATTAATCCACCGTGCTGTTGAGTCCACCATATGTGTTTTAGAATTAGTTTATTTATTTCTATAAAATAATTTTAAACGCTCTGTCTTTAATACGTATCCGAAACCTCAAAAAAGCGAAAAAACGAAAATATAATCACTTGTGACTTTGGGTGGGTCGACTTCCTCCATTTTTGCACATAAATAGTAAAATTTTTCGTAAAGTAAATGTGGAGAGTTTCAGTCTTCTATCTTTTATAATTTTTGAGTAATGGGCACAACCTTTTGTTTAGAAAAACGTTCAGTTTACGTTTCACCGCGGACTCGTGCTCTGACCAATTTGGCTCATTTTCAACACCGGCTCATTTTCAAGCGTACGAAAGCTTCCAATGTTTCTATCAACTTTGAAGTTGATTCTCATTTTTGCGACAACAGACATCACACAAGCACGATGACGGACAGACATGGCTTAATCAACTCAGAATTAAGGACACGCGACATCCTTCATAGGTCGGTATAAAAATCTTTTGTAGCTGTCTCTTGACTGATATCGTCTAGGAAGAGAAAGATTTCTCATTGAACGTCAGATTTTGGTTGAATATCTGCTTTCGATCCTGATCGATTTCTTAAATCCAATGAATATACTCATCTCTGGGAAGACAATTGTGCCCAGTATCACTTTTTAATTTCCAATCAGAATTGCATTAGTAAGCATTTTAAAAGCGGAAGGCAAAATGGTAATGAGAGAGACGGACCAACGGAGATGACTACAATAACAACAATGTAGAATCCTAAGCTAATGAAAAGTATAAGTATGTACGGGATCTCTAAAATATTTCTTTATTTTATTTATATGGACAAAACGGACGGATGGACAAAAATCTAATGTAATCCCATTCTAGTGACATTATTATCAACATTCAAAGGAAAAGTTTGAATAATCAAAAAAAAAAAAAAAAAAAGAAGAAAATTCGTTCAATTCTTTTTTTAGTTCTTTGTCATAATTAATTAACGTTTTTGCTTTTATGTATATTGCCAAGAGAAAGATATAAATCGAGAGCAAAAACAAATTCCTTAAGAATAATAAACTAAATATAGAAGACATTTAGAATTTAACGATTGATTAATGTTGACGCTAATGGTAATTAATTGTTGGTATTGCAGATTGAGCAACGACACAATTTAAATCTATGTAACACGTATATAACACAAGCTATTCTATTGCTAAAATTTCATGCTTTTTCGTCTATTATTTATATTTTGGCCATTAAAACAGTTCGCTAATGATGAGAACGAAATTCAAATTTTAATGAATTAAAGAGCTAAAGAGAATTTCACATAGTGACCTTACATACAAATTAAATAAATTTTAATTTCGTAGAAAATATGACGAAATGGAAAGGGATTAGAGCTTAATGTCTTTTCCTCCTAATCTCTTGCAACATATACGCAGCAGCCTTGTTTAGTCTTCGGAGAACGTTATAAAGAAAACCCAATTATCTTCACCCACAAGAAAAGTCAATTAGATTCAAAACTAATTTTATCAAGCAGAGAATTGTTGTAACAGTTGTTGTTGTTGTAACAGTTAATAATTGTAAGCCTTGCGGAGATAGGATTTGTTCACTAAACTTGCCGCTATATATAGTTTTAGGTTGATTTCAAAATTTGATTGAGTTTACACAAGGATGGTTAGGCGTCTCGTTCACATCCCCTGCAACCACCGTACGCATATCGCAGGAAGCGAACTTCGAACAAGACTCGTAAATTGAAAATGACCAAATTTGTTTAGCATACACAAGGATGGCAACAATTTGCACAAATCTTGGAAGCGCATAGCACAAGCTAAGCATGAAACCACGTAAATAACGATATTAGTCTTACGCGCTATGCAAGCAAAAAGGTTATTGAGCTTTCAGTTGGACAGTGAGGCAACAAAACCACTTATTGTGTGTAAATTTTTCTACCCCACATCACTTGTAGTACAAGGGAATATTAAGTTTGTGCGAGTGTGTGCAACACCCTCACGGAAGTGAGATAGACCCATCTTTTATTATGTTGATCCCTTCAAAAATCGTGCCTCTTCGTCTGTTCATGTGTCTTCAACCTATAGGTCGCAACTTTTGGGATATTTTTATGAAATTTGATGAAACGAATACGTTTTGACCCGAAACAAAGTAAACAAAGGGGTATAGGCTCTATTTAGTGGTGGTCCCTGTCCCACTGTTATATTTTCACTTGCTTTATTTTATATATAGCTCTCCTCCCACCGCTCCTTTTATACTTAAAAGAACGCATATTTAAAGTAACTTTTCTCAGCGGAAATACGTTTATTGTACCATTCTCCGATTTATTTACTTATTAGATATTCCAACTTGTCTTGTCTTCATATGTAAACCTTAATTCCATTTTCAAAATCCTTATGACTTGTAAACATTAATTGATTTCTCTTCTCCTATTGAATTTTACTACGCTTCCGGTAAAGCACATCAACTGTCAACCACGCTAGGTATACACTATGCTTAAATATACATATGTACATATGTTATCATTAACTGCCATCAATTACTTAGCTTAGGCATATGCATATTTTTTCTAAACTATAATTGCTTAGAGACGCTTCCATTTCTGTAAATGTTTGCATATGTACAATTAGTCCGATCACAAAATATGAGACATTTTTTTTTGTTGGCTAACATATGTTGTCCTAATTGATGTTTGTATAAAATATCAACGCTTAGCAAAAATTTCTTTATATTGATTTTCAAAGATTTCGATCTCACGTACACACAACAACGGTGTTTTGGACAAAAATTTTAAATGTTCAAAGGCAGCAACCTAATATAGCCATATTGGAGACGTTGAAGTGCTCGCTCTGGCAACCATTATTCAAAAAAATAGGTCGACATGGTCCCAATTTGCCGCACGTAATATTTATCTACACTTACTATTATGAAATAATTTTCTTCATAAAATATTAAAACTTAAGCCATTTTGCCGTATAAAGGGTTACTTTTCATAGGCTCACTATATGGGACAAGAATTAGGGCCATTCGATCGTACCGAAAGCACCGAACTACTATTACCTACTATTTTGTGATTAGAAATTTAGAATTTTTGCCATTTTTTTTCTAACGATTATTATAAGATAAGTAAAGCATCGCTTGAGGAATGCTCGCAAATAGAATCTAATGCAACGCATTTTGAATGGAGTTCGTTTTTCGACCAGAGCACGCCAGTGTTCGAAATATCATATATGCTTTCTAAAATTTGCATACATAGAGATGGAACATAAACATACGTGGACAGTCGTCTAGTGGACAGAGGGACACACAAGCTTGACGTATCTTGTTTTTTCCCTATTTACAAAACCTGACATACTCTCCATCACAGGTATTGTAGTTTCGAAAAACAGCTACTTTAATAAAAGTGACTTTTATAATTTTCATACATACAGTACATGTACATGCATAACATATTTTTGTATATATTTGTATAAACAATTTGCCTTAGTGCTATAACTAACTCATAACTATTTTAATACTTCTCGTAAAAGGATTCTAGGATTTCCGATTTTAAATCGCGTTGCAAAAAAAAGGTGGACAGAAGACGAAAACCTATTCAAGTTTGAACAGACATAGGAAGAAGAAACCAATAGCTTTCTTAACTGTTGTGAATTTGTTCACAATGGATGAATAGGACAAGATTGTCTTGAAAATTTACATGATATTTGCATTTGAACATAGACCCGGTATTTGTTGATCAGATTACCGTTTTATTATTATTTTGAAAAATTAAATTGATTTAATAAAGAAAAATTCTAAACAATTTAACAAACCATACTTTTTCTGAGCAAATAAATCTAATTGTAAAGCAATTAACACAAATTCACAACTACACATATCGTATATAGATTCATATTTAGATATGAAAATATTCACATGCAAGTATTTTTATCATCTATAAAATCTTTGATTCTTTACATCCTACTAAACATTTCATTAAGGCGAGATATAAATACTTAATGATCTCGGTTAGGTGTTTACTTCAATTTCTTCCTAGATTGAGTTTAGAATTACAAGCAAAAATAACATAAAACAGATAGATACGAAACAGATTCCAGACAGCAAATATAAACATTTGGTCGTTCGTTCTATCTGTGAAAGTGATGTTGATGGAAATTTTCATTTCTTTTATTTACATTCGCATGCAGTCTTTTTTTCCCATTTTGTGAGGTTTTTTCTTTCTCTCTTTATTCTCGTGCACGAATATTGTCTGGAAAATATTAAGCTTCCAACTTACTGCCAATGAAAAAACAATATTATGAACTCATTCACTTACCCTTATATTTCGGGATATTGGGCAATCTCTTTGCCCAAAAAATTTTAAAACACGATTTTCATAGACCTTTTTCCATTTTTTAAAGGAATTACCCAGGCATCGACCCGAAGAACATAATGCTGTGGCATTATCTATTCGGAGATATTAGTGGTCATCAATAGTTATATTACTAACGGTGGAAGAATCCGCAAACAGGATAACTCACTCAGTGTCAAGTATGGTAAAACAAACTTTCAAAAGATCCCCACAATGTTCGCGGCTTCAAATCTCAATGCGGTAAAGCATAGTTGGACATAGCTCCAGTGAGTACTAAGTGCTGAGTGCTGAGTGCTCTGTAAAGACACTTACCGGTTAGGCGCGCAAGCATTAGTCTCCCGCCATTCCTTACCTCTTTCCACAAGTTCTTTCGGAGATCCATCCTCTGAGGGGTTGACCGTGTCAGAATAATAAATTTTATTCGATGAGTGAGTACGTTTTTGACAGACACAGAATGTAAACAACTCTCTCTGGTCATTTCTTTCTTTCTTGAAAAAAGCGAATTCGTCTTGTGATTGAACATCAAGCAAAAGAAACTAAATCGGGTCTCAAGAAATATTGCGCGAAACCTAGTCCATTAGATAAAATTGTTACGTACTAATGGAGAGACTTTAAAGCTGATCGTATAAGCACAAGTAATGAAAGAGTATTCAAGTCGGATAATAGCAGCTACTCCGATTGAAAAAATCAGTTGGAAGATATTGAACTACTCATATTTGGTTGTGGAGTAACCTACCTATGGACGTAAGTCTGCGCTTAATATTTTGTCCGAAAAATTGCAAGCGAAAAAGTTTTTTCCAAAATAGTTTGACGCATTTGTTCGCAATCGATTAAAAATTCTTTCGGAGATCAGGTCAACGAAGAGTTTGAAAATGTTTGAAACCAACTCATCTTAATTTCTTTGTTGGCACGTATACGTGAAGCATGGAAGTCCGTGAAAAGTCCGAATAAAATTATATTTTACCGCCTGGAAGTGCCCTAAAGGGAAAAGTATATCACCACCAATGTTTGTTTTTGAGATGCACATGGCATAATCTTCTCGGAGCATGTTGAAACAGATAAAACGATGTCAGAACCACAATAACAAATCAATTTTCTCAAATTGATTGAAAAATGATATTAATAAGAAAGGGTCGTTTTTGTTAGCGATAAGGCACCGGATTGTCGATCGAACATTGCAAGGGCAAGATTGCGTAATGCGAGCCATGAATTACTTCCACAACCATTGTATTCCCCAAAATTAATGCCCGGCGTTGAATGAAGAATTCGCGCCGAAAACAGTTAGTCCCCTTTTAAATGCTCGATAAATCGTGTCCTGTGAAAGGCAATAAACAAATTTGAAAATAGTAAATAGGTTGCGCTCTCCTCTTATTAAACTCAAAGCAGTATGGAGAGTATAATTAAAATACACTCAAGTGCGCTATCAACGTATGTTTTTAACGTTTTTTTTTTAAGTCATTTTTCTATAGACGTAACGCAATTACTTTCCTATTTAGTTCCATTATACGATAACAATAAATTGATTGCAATCACGTATTGAAAATTTTATTAAAACATTCAAACTCAATTGCAAGATAACATTTCTTGAATATTAACCAGTAGAACGAAACGAACAAAATGAACAAAACGAACAAAACGAACAAAGCGAGCAAAATGGGCAAAATAAATCCAAAATTTGCATGTCAACGATGATGGCAATTTATTTACTGATATATACAGTAAAAGCATATACCTATGAATTACCGAATAACATGTCAAAAGAATGTCAAATATTTGAAAGGAAATTGAAATGGACAATAAAACAGACATTTTGAAAAGAATGAACTGAATGAACTAAACCCTACAGAAACAGAAAGATTGAATTAACTATTAACATTTGAAAGGGACGGAGGGTCTCACTTAAACGCCAAATAAAGTGAAATATAGAGCATGTGTGGATATGTCAGTGCAAGCAGAAATAATGACCTCTTTTATTATAAAGAGTGCTAGGATAAAGGAAAGCGGCGCGTCAACAGTCGTCACACACCAAAGCAATGTCGAGCTTAACAATGAACGGCCAGTCAAATGTCATATGAAATTCCATTCCAATGCTTGTTTTAATGTCAATTCAAAAATACACGCAAGAATGAATTTATTGTAAAGAACAAGAGTCACCATCACAGTTTAATTTACCAGTTTGTGTGAGTCCACTTTGCTGTGCTGGGCTTGACTCGAGAGTTTCCAGAGTTAAATATGGAACGTATTTAGTCTGACAAGTGGAAGATTGTGGAAAACTTCAACCAACGTTATAGGAACGATGTTCAGTTTATTTCATAAATCACTTATGGCTACGCCTAGGCACTTGATGGTTATAAACTTGATGTTATTATAATATCGCTTGGCTGTGCTTTATGCTAAAATGTTTACTGCTGCCCTGTTTTTGCAATCATGCGCCATTGTATATCCTAATTATCTTATATTTTTTGAGTTCGTATAGCTAAGCGTCCAGCTTTTCTCTGTGTTCCGCTCTATGCCAGATTTACATGTAACGCTCGCGGCTGGTTAAATGCGATTCCCAAATATGAAACGATTTAAAACTCGGTGTTTTTACGTCATACGATGGAACAGTTTTCTTAGGTCACGACATTTTCGCTTTAGGTGTACTATTGGCATCGAAGAAGAACCAAAACTATCCCTCCTAATACGGTGGCATTATCAGTTAGCTACAATCATATTCGAAATCAACTGGTGGATGTCGTGTATAGGATATTTTACATCACTTTCTATACAAAATTTTCTTATAATTATTCTTATATTACATACATAAGTTATATATATACATACGTGTATATATATGTTATATATATACATACATGTATGCATATGTGTTTTTTTTTTAATATGACTACTTACTCACGAGATGTCCACCTACACGTGTAACGCGCTGACGGTCAGAAAGAAGTGTGGAAATACAAAGAGATAAGGAGTAGGATAATCGCATATCGAATTTTAGAACTGAGTGTGAAGCCAAAACGTTACTGTGGCCTTGGTTCCCCCACACATATACATACATGATGTTTGTATGTGCATGTGCACATTAATCTTTACCTTTTATCATATAGTACTTTTGCTTACCTTACATAGTACAAGTACATCAACTCTCGCATTTCATTTGCCATACAGGGAGGGAAACATGCACGAAATATCCCCTAAGCTAAGCTTCATATGTCGTTTTCAAAGCGTTTATCAGAATTTTCCCTTGTCTACTTTTCGGTTATTACCAGTCGTGAAAAATTGAGCCCAAAAAAGTTACAACTTTTTTCATAAATCAGCAGAAAGGGGCTCTCATAAAATAAGAATAATGAATAGAAAGCTTCAAATGTCAATAAAAACAGAGAGAAGAAGCATCAATAACATTTCAAGTTACAAGTACATCGTTAGGAAGAATAAAATGCAAAAGTAGAAACCTTTAGGACATTGGTAATAATGTTTACGTTAAAGTAAAAAATTGCGCAGGTCGTCGTGTCGGTCAATAATAAAAATCATTTTAGAAATTTTTGACTGAAATTAAAATATTTTAAGAGAATCCTTAACAAATACTGAATTATCGGAATGAAAAATTTGCAAAATCGTATAAAATGTAAAACACATGTTGAGTTGAGTTAATATAATGCTCGTAGACGCATGATGACGTATGCATTTGTTTAACCTGCCATGAATAACATGAGTGAATGCCATGATGTAGTAAACATATATATATATATAACAGCAGAATCATATTGTGCCCAAATAATTGTATCTGCCAACGGCAATGACAATAAATACGAGTGTAAGGCAATCAAAGCCAAATACGAGAATTATATTTAGCTGTGCGGCTGAACCTTCTTTATCCCTCATCTTTATCTGAAGTCAAAATACACAAGTTTTCGTTATTTTAGTTTAGTTTTGTCGTTTTTCCTTTAAAAACAGAGATGCTCTGCAACAGAGATGCTCTGATTCTAATCCATACTATGTGTACACCTCATAGAGTGGCTAAAGCTATTCTGAGTGTTGGAAACGCGTTTTGGGAGAATGAATAAATCTTCACTGGCGGGTGTATATGGGTTCCCATAATTGCGAACATGAAAGAGATTCAAGCACATCCAAGACTCTCCAAGATGTTAAGCAATAAATTGTAAGCAAATGTACCACCCCTCTGTTGTTAAATACATAAAAAACTTGACAAAATTAAACGCCAATACTTTGATCAACGTGTTCAGCGATGAAAATCAAAAACCCAAAAACATATATTTTCACCTTTTTATTAAAAATGCATTACGAACTCTTTACTCATTCTCCTATGCCGTTGTAGTTTCCCATGTTTTGCTTGGCTTAACTGCATTATTATGCAAATTGCAATAATTTTCTTCTAACTTTCTTCTAATCCTTTTTACAAATTTTCATTTTAATCTCATTCTTTTATTCTTTACGGACAGAAATAAATAAATAGCCAAGACGAGCTGTAAACATATGGTTTAAGACGACTTTCAAATACCTACCAGTGTTTTCTTAATTTTATTTTTTTAAACATATTTTCTTTTTTTATAAATAATATTAGAGTAGAAGAAGCGTAAAATTTATTGAGAATAGCCCCAGCTTTTCCGACCCCTAAGCCGAAGTTTTTGGATAAGTGAGTTGAGCACATTTAAGAGCAGAAATGCCCGCATTGATTTTTAAATAGATTGCATT
>CCAG010016049.1:0-51892 GCA_001077435.1 Glossina morsitans morsitans | reverse complement strand
TTTGTTTTAAAAGTCGTTTGCGGAATAGACGAGCTTTGCTTGGGCTTATGTGTGCATGTTTAAATACCCAAGAAAATAGTGTGTGATTCATCCGCGAACTTTCAAAAATGACAAAAACATCAAGGAAATCAAGAAGTCCTTAGTCGTATAAGCACTGGTTGAAGAGGTGTGGATTCTATTCTTAACGTCTCGACTAATATTGGCCATAAGCGACATTGCGTCACAATGGGTTCCGACTGACTTTTCTCTGAAGCATGTAATCAAAAAAGCTGAAATGATTTCCTCTGACTTTCTATTGCTTTTAAAGCCAAAATCACTATGGATTGAAAAGCTTTTTGTGACTTGATCATAAGTCCTTTAAAAGTTAAACCTATACGAATATTAGTCCCGTCTTCGTTTTTGCTCTGTGAAAGCATAATAGTTACTAATTGGACATGCACCCACTATACTACTCCCGCTTCCTATCACTTTCCCTTTGCTTCTTAATGACCATCGCCGCATTGGATGTATGGAGCCGACTAATTCATCGTTTAAAAAACAACCCTTTCCGGTCACCACCATGCGGACATCCTCTTAGGGACTTAGATAATAAAAAAATTGAAAAACTTTAGAAAAAAGAATTTCTGTCGAAGAGGTCGAAGAGTGTAACGCAACGACCTTTTAAGAAATATCTAAACAATGTGTTAAGCCAGCAGTGCGGTTCATTTTAAAAGCGGCGGACTACAATTTTTATAAAATATTTTCTTCTTTTTCTTAACAATTCCATATACATTTCACATATCTACGCAAATTTGGAAATGGCAGGGACGGACAGAATCAGCTAATGTTCAAATGAGCCTGTGTTTTCTTTTTACTTTAAAAAAAAGTCGCTTAATTTAAGAGAACCATCAACAATCGCTTATGCAAGATAGTTACACATTTTCCCATCTTTCTGACATAATATGAATTATGTATCCAAAAAAAACAAAGCCGTGGCAAAAGTTACCTTGGGTAGGGTCATAAAATATGAAACACTTTTAGAAAACACTAAGCCATCGATTCGATAGTTAATTTGTCAGTGTCCATCAGATCGCCTAATGTTTGATGAATAACAGGGGCAGGATAGAGCGTTGTTTTCTGGAGGCGTATTGCGATATGGAGACAAATATCCTCATTGATTTATGACTCACCATATCCATAGACGCTTTTGGTCTCATTTCCATCGAATATTGTTGCGTCCTTGGCAATCGTTTCACATGATTGAAACTAATCATAACACTCAAGTAATCCTTACAAAAGGAGGTGATAATGAATATTCAACTTTCTGTTGTACGTTAATCGTCTACCTTGTCGGCTTATGGCTATGTGCACTTTAGATATTGTAGTGCATGCATTGTTCATTACCAGCATTTAAACTCAGCAGCTAGTCCTTCGAGATAAACAAAGAGAGGAAGGTTTGTTACTTTCGCACTTGGTCGCAAAAAACTTGTTTAACTACAAACTCAAAACGCTGCTTTTCTCCAAAAGAAAACTTATACTGATGGATTGAACTTAAAATCCGTGTATTCACATAAAGAATTTACAATTCGACAATTGCTGATAAGGATTTATCTGAACGCTCGATGCAATGCCTTTTTTACACTGACTGAAGTTATTACAGAAAATTATATTCGGTTTATATAGAATGTTTTACTAGCAAGTGTCAGAGTGATGTCATTTGCTGTTAATAAAAAGTAACCACATTTCACAAAGACAACTTACTCTAAAGTACTGTGAACTCTGTTAGATCTAAGCAAAGTCATTTCTTGTAATATACATACCTTCGCTTAGTATAAATTATGTTATGTGTACTCCGTTCTTTTTCGTTCAAATAGATAGATTTTATCAAACTTCCTTAAGCGTATTTGCCTATCTATAGTGAATCAATGAAAAGTTTTCATAATAATCAGTTTCGATTTACTAAAATTGCATTATAATCGTTTAAACTAATGTGAATGCAATCTATTGAATCAATTTAAGTAATTAACAAATTGTATACATCTTCAGATTTTACGTTCCCTATAAAACGATATTAATTACTTTTCCTTTTTCAAAACAAATTAAATTAAATAAATCAAATTGTTCAAATCGTTCTGGGAAAAAATTATTTTAAAGAAAACTAGGTTTACTATACAATTTTCTTTCTATTATATTTTAGAGTAATTTTCCGAACAATATAATTGACTCATCATCATTATTAGTAGTAGTAGTAGTAGTAGTATTAGTAGTTGTTTCCTATTTTTGCTCCCTTCCTTTCTTTCTCCATCTTGTCCAAATAAATTATGCAATTAAAAATATTGTCATTAAAAGCCATACGGTCGTATGCGTATTTATTGCATTTGCATTAAGGCGTTTTAAATATTAATTAAAATTACTCATACGCATAAGCATTCGTATGCTTATTGGTGAAATAAGTAAATCCAAAGGCAAGTTCATACACTGATGAATTTGTAAAGTTTTCAAACAGTGATGCACGCATTGTAACAAGCCTTCTTCTTGCGGTATACTCAGGGTTACGCAGAAAGTCCCTTTCCAAGAAAATTTATGTAAAAAAAACCCTTGGACCTTCGGATATTTGTTGTTATGTATTTATTATTTATGAGGAAGTTACAGTTACATAAACGATTTTTAATGGGAGGGGGGAAAAACTAGCGCGGTGACTCGCAACCCGACTCTTGCTTGAAACTTTCCACGTTTTTGACCGTCCCAAGGGATTATTTTCCACGTTTTTATTTTCCACGCTGCAGGTGTTATAGCAGCCAAGCGAGGCCTATAGGGCCACTCGTCCTTCCCTAACCGTTTCACGTCGCTGAAGAGAGTGTCCCTCTGTCATTCAGGGATGATGACTAAGCTGAGCCAGCCATCCCCTATTCGTAAATGTTTAGCAATTCTATCGATTATTCACGGATGACAACTAAGCTGAGCCAGCCATCCCCTACCCGTAAAGTCCAAAAAAAAAATATCCCTGTCGGCAACGTCAACTAGTTATGTTGTCTGTGATTACTTACCTCTGGCTGCTATAACACGACTGAAAGGATGAGCGTGTTGCGACGTGCTCTTTTATAATCACGATCACCATCACTGCTCCGTTACATAGATGTTTTGACTATACCTGCGTTACAATCTCACTCACTTGTATGTATGTTATAACGATATTCTTACGCATATCTTATAATGAATGCTATTTTAGGTATGATGGAACATGTGTACATGGCTGCTTTGCCTGCATCTATGTTATAATCTCAGCTCTTACTTGTGTATGTATTATAATGCAATTTTACGTATGTCTTATTATTAAGGCTACCTTAAGTACCATCTCGTATGATCGAACATGTGTACATGTTCTTATGTCTACCTTAGTGCTAGTGCTGACATAGGTACCAAATCGTATGATTTTGTAAATCGCGCCTGATATGTACCATGTCAACATTCTATCGCAATGTTTACTTCATACATATACTTGTGTCTGTCTTATTGTTATTGCTGATCTAGATACCAAATCGTGTGATTTTGTAAACCGCGGAGTCGTTGGGTATGTGAATCAATTATTTCTATATTAACCCTCTCAAACCTAAGAACTCAAAGGCGTATTGCTGGCACGTATACGAAATGCTACGGCATATTTATTTAGTATCAAGCTACTTATATTGTCACAATTGGTAAGGGAGCAAAACGCTTCCTTACAGCATATGTAAGATAGTTCCACGGACAGAGATCCATATGCTACATATTGGTTTGGGTTTAATCACTTGCATATGCATACAAACACGTTGTCATACACTATAGAGTAATACAATTAGACAAACAGGTCTCAGGTATTTTCTAAATTTAAAGCAAGAAACTACGATCACCGAAAACACTTGCACGCATGCACTCGGCAAAAGCTCAGCAGAACAACTTTGCACGCCTTTACTAAAAAGTAATTTATGTAAATTTAAAATTAAATTTTGGTTTAACCACAAAACTCAATTTTCTCGTTTCTTTTTCTTTCTCTTATGTCTATGAACATTTAAAGACATAGTGCAAAATGCAAAATTTTAAATTAAAAAGAAATTGCGTTCAACTTAACCACAAATTCTAATGTCTTATCTGAAATGTTTCTATCGGGAAATGTTTGTTAAAGATTTCCTTAAGCCGTCGCTTTAAATGTTTTACTATCCGGCTTTCGATGAACAATGAAGACATCGACAGAAAGTAGGCTAATAATTGGTTTTTTTAGCAATGTCAATAGATCCTTTTCCTAAAATAGTTATACTCTGCACAACTTGTATTATAGGATACCTTAGAACGGACCATCTTTTGATAAACCGATCTATTCGGAATCATTTCTTTAATAGATTTAAATTGATCTGTCCATCTGCCCATCTGTTCGTGGGATGCTTGTCCACAATTTTCTGTCGCAAAGAGGATCTTATTTGAAACCGAAGTGGATCGGTCGACTCCACGTATAATTACTTATTTTTACTTCTACATAAAAAGATTTTGAATCTTCATCAATTAACTTCTCGACTAAAGTAATGAATAATAATGCTTCCAGATTCTAAATTGATGTAAAAACTTTAGATTGGATGGAACCTCGTCCTATGCAACCGTCTCTACGAAGGGAATTCCAGTAGATGGCATAAGAAACTTTAATTTTTAACGCAGGGCCTTTAATCCTGACTAGTCTCGCCCTGATCCGTCTTAAAGTGAACAAAAGTTTTCTTGGTCGGACGAACCCCACATACATAGACTCTTTAACGAGCAAACCCATCCAATGCATAGAGGAAGGAGATTAAGTTTTGTGTAACCACTAACTGGATGTGTTGCAGATACTAATTAGCAAAAGCCATAGCGCGAGATCTGAGCGAAAGCTAGTTTGCATCTCACGAAACTATGCGAAAATTCTTTTTCGGACTTCACATTGGAGCCTTTCTTTCACAGAACTTACGCCCAAACTCCAGATAGAGTTGCGATTACTGTCGGCTGGTAGCCGTGGCAGAAGGAGTAGTAGTCCTCATCAGCAAAGTGTGCTAGGCTATGCTTACCGGAGGACTGAGTGACACATAAGTAATTTCATATGCGTCACTTGTATGCTAAATGAACTCCTTATCCTCCTTATACTCGTGCAGGAACTTGCGTCAGCTCAACTGGCTCTGTGGAAGCAGGGTTCTCTCAAATTACAATAACTTTTCTATGAATTTTTGCAGTTCGTACATTTCAGAGTCACCTGCAATTCCACTAATGACTTATAATTAAGAAAAGATATATATATTTGAAAAGACCAAAGTCGACCATTGCTTTCGCTTGAAGGGCTTTCCTGCTTAAGTTTGGCAAAAGCAACCAAGAGTACGGCACGGATTAAGAATCTTAAAGTAAGCAAATATATGTTTGCATAGTTGAGGTTATTCTACTACTCACATCTATATTTTCTCATTGAAGTTTATAAAGCTAATACACCTTCATGACTAAAAAGTAATACCATTGTGCGTGCTTGGGGGGCTGCGTGCAACCCTATAAAAAAATCCACTCATAATATTAGACTGCAATAGGAATAAACTTTCTTTCGACCAAAATGAATTTCTAATATATCTGCAGAAGAAATCTTGGCCTCAATAATATACTGACCCACTTAAAGAAAACTGGCTGCACGATTGTGTGTTCAGGTGAAGGTGTTTGATGATTCACTAGGAAATCCTCTTTTTTGTTCTTCTTGCTTGTTAAAGAAAATATGAAAAGGGCTTAAACTGGGCTATGTTTGATGAGCCTCAATTATGGCTACGTGATGGTTGGTGCTGGTGGTCATTTGCTCTTTAAAAGTATTAAGTCTGCCATACCACCTATATACTCCCATAACTGTACGTAGGCAAATAAACATTTATTCGTTTTTTTTTTCTGCTTTTTTCTGTGGCAGGCAGGCAGGCAGGTATGTGATGATTTTAGCTCAACCTTATTCCGTTAAAAATTAAAATGAAAAGAATGAAATGAACCCCCAGCGCTTCAATCGCGTGCAATTTCTATAAGCGTGCATATATATTCAACTGCGTGTATGTATGTGTGTGTGTGTGTGTGTGTGTGCGAGTTTTGTAAATTGAAAAAAAATGCAAATTTTCTCTATGTTTATTATACGAAGCACACATTCTGCTTACACTAAAAACAAAAAACCCACAAAATTGAAAGTGAAAAAAAAAGAAAAGCTTTATTAGAAAGAAAAAGTGCCGAGGATTCAAACTACAACTATTAGCCTGATGATGAATTTTAAATGAAGCACATTTTCTGTTTTCCTTGAACAACCACGCCGCATTTCCTTTTTTACCACCGTAATTTTCCTTTATTAGATTATTTAGTTTGTCCTTTGCACCTCAGAAGATAGTGATAGATTAATTTTGTCATTTCGTTTGTAAGACTCAAATATTTTCGTCAGCGAATGCCCATGAACTTTATTAGTCTTTGTTTATGGCAAAATTTTATTCTATTGAAAAGAGTCCGTACTCTCTAAGATAAAAAGTTTGGCAGATATTTTCTAGTTTACAACCAAAGCCCTCCTTAAATATGCCCATGCACTGGCATAATCAAGTGAGAAACATCCTCAAAACTATTATTGCCTATTACTTATCAAACATATAGTAGATAGTACATCCAAGCGATTGATTAGGACAGACCTATAACGCACTACCAGCATAATACAGTATGCAAGCTTCAATTCGAGATATTTTGGGTCGTGCCCGTCCGACTGTCCGTTTTGCTTTATTTAAACCTTGACAGGTGGAAAAATTAGAACGAAAATTTGAAATTTAATAGGAATCTAATGGCGAAAGGGTCCGTAAAGATCTGTCTGTAAATATTGCTTGCAATTGATGGAAATCTATAGCAGATATCGATCTATAATTTCACGTAAACGTATGTCAGGACTATTTATTAATTGAGACGATAGGACCAGGTCCACGTATATGCTTGAAGTGGTAAATGCACAAAATTCTTCCTAAAAAGAGGAGACAGTTTTTCCTTAGTTCTTGGAATTTGTTTTTTCCTTTCAACAAAAGCAATGAAAGCAATGTTTTTCTTCAATACTTTTAAGTGATCCAATATATAATTAGTAGGTTTCCCTCTCATTTCTTTAATAAAGCTTTAATTAGCTTTAATTATAATTGTATTAAACTACAAAAGCAGCAAAAAAAAGGAAACCTTTCTTTTGATTAGCATATTTTTCAAGAGATCCGTCTGTTTAGGTTTCGTTTTTTTTATATTTTTCCTCTTTTTTTTAACGATTTATCGCTTAATACAATGAATTAATTTTAAGAGGTATTCCAGCAAAACGTTTTAAATAAATTTCTACGTCTTACACATTGTTAAGCCATTACCCAGACACGCAGCATAAGCCATGAAATGAGGTAAAGCGTTTTGTTCGTACACACCGGTAAATAAATGTGACCAGGGACCCGAAGCGTATACGGGAACATCATCACCTCCATGAGTTTCCCACTGCATAGGCCATGTTGATGGGAATTCATCGTCTGTATTACCGACAATATTTAGCGACGGATCTACTCTTTGACCACTTTCGGTGTCGAAAAATTTAGAAAAACTAGGACCATTAGCATAATTCAATGGCATATAAGGTTTTCCATCTTTTCCACTAACAGGAGCAGGAGCAAAAACATCGCTTTTGCGTTGCTGATAATATATATGGTATTAAATGCAATAGTTACCGTGTTGTGTGTTTATTATTTAACAGTAGAACTTACCGGATAACCGCCATAACTAAAAGCATGAGAATGATCGGCTGTTACCACAATCAAAGTATCCTCCTCGCTAGTTATTTGACGAGCAGCCTGTATGGCCTTTGAAAATTCTATGGTTTCATCTAATGCTAAGCGCGGCTTATTAAAGTGATGGAGCCAATCAATTAGACCTCCTTCTATGAACACGAAGTACCCGTTTTCATTATGCTGCAAATGTTCAATGGCTTTGATTGTCATTTCCTCTAAGGTTGGTTGATTTGTATTTTCATCGGTCTCCAAATGACACAACATATGACTGTCTTGATAGAGACCCAAAACGCGATTAGCTTCTGATAGATTAACTTGCATAAGCTCATTGCGTGTTTCCACATAAACATTATCGGGATGTTCTTGCTGAAAGTACTCGATCAAATCTAAGCCATCCGAACGTTTTCCGTTGCCATAAAGAGAAGAATCAATAAAATTTTGTTTACCCCCTCCCATGATAAAACTCAATTTTCTACCCACTTCCCCGTGCATTAATTGATAGGCAATGTCTTCGATCTTTGCACTTTTAGTACCGCAAGCCTCCTTCACTTTACTATCGTTTTCCCAATCACGATCTGCTATATTAGCGTAAACGCCAGCAGGTGAAGCATGAGTAACACGCGTAGTGGTAACTACACCGGCACTTTTACCCGCATCCATAGCCCATTTCGCTATAGACTCTACGAAATTATTACGATCTATTCCTGCCGCACAATCGCCCATATTTACTTGGCCATTAACGCCAATGGTACCCTTTATGGCCTTAACACCACACAAATAAGCTGTAGCTGTACAAGCCGAGTCCGACACTATTCTGTCCACAGAATATGTTTTCGACAAACCGCTATAAGGAAACTCTTCGAAAGCCAATTTTTGTTCCGTGCCGCCTAACAAATTGCGAGCAGCGGCTACGGTAGTCAGACCCATGCCATCGCCCAGAAAGAATATAATATTTTTCGCTTTACTTGTATTCGGTTGTCGGTTCATTTGTTGCTTTATAAACTCTCTCGACAAATTCAACCAGTAATTGTTTGTATATTCCAAAGGATTAATCGAACGTTCAAGCTCTTCTCCTTGTCTGACCAAATCCGGATGCATTTGACGGTCAAAACAATCTTCATCTTCCCGGGAACATACATACTCCAAACTTTCTATTGTGCATAATAGTAGATGTATTAATAATGAGGGAAAAATAAATTTACGTAAAGTTCCCATTTCAACTGCCAAACACTACCGATATCGCTTCATAGCAAATAGTTTATGGGAATACCAACTAAACGCTTCATGTTTCTCAATTTCATAAAGATAAGATTAGCTCTAGATAACTGTCAGCTATTGCTTTTATTGATATTGCAATTTTTTTGCTTGACCTTGTCGGAAAGCTTTAATTTGCAGAGTAAATTAAAGTTAATTCGTTGAACTGGAACGCTATTATTATTCATGTTCAAATATTGAGATGAAAATCTGAAACTTAGTTCTCATACGGTTTAGGTAAGTTTTCTAGTGTGTGCTTGGTGACTACATTACTCCCGGATCTATTTAGATAAGTCTGTCCGTGCGTCCAGCTGTTTTCAATCGATTTAGCTAAACTCGTCTATATTTCGATCTCTTTTAAGAAATTCTTGATATTCATAAATAAAGATATATATATATATATATATATATAAGAACACTTATCTGAGAGTAGATTCGGAAACAAGAACAAGCTGAGTCAAACTTACGTGCAGACTAAATTCAGAAAGTGATTGCAAATCGAAGTAAGCTTGTCTGTCCATCTGTCCGTTTTACATTTCTTGTGCTCAATCTAGGTATCGCAATTTTCAAGATATTTTGATGAAATTTGGTGCAGCGACACCTTTTGATCCAAAAACAAAAACCGTTATTTGGATTGGAGCACTTTTTCGACGACTTCCCTCATAGTGCCTTATTTTGAAAACTGATTATGTGAACGAAGCGGAGCGGTATAGGGTATTTACTGCGCGGCCGTGGCTCAATTCTTCATATTTAGCAGAGCAAGTTTGGTGTACACTAGCTTTGTTCCATATGCCACTTCTAGCACCCGGAAGACCCTCAGATCATCCAAAAGGTATGTAAAGGAGATTTAGTTAACGACGCCTCTTGCACGTATATCATTTTTAAGAACTCCATTCTTTCATCGACGTATTACGCCATTTATCTTAACCCCATACATTTATTATGTCCAAAAGTTGCTCAATTTATGCGCAATATAGTCAAATATCTCGAAAATCAATTTCCATCTTGAACATAGCGCATGCTTAAATCAATTAGAAATCGATCGGAAACGAGGGTCTATCTAAAGTCGTATACATCTGCATAGATGTGACATAGAGAGACTAATCGTTAGACAACAATAATAATCCATAATTTATATATTGAATTTAGAGCCCACCTATTGATAATGGTTCCGACTCCAACCGGTTAACTACGACTCTTGTATTGTAGCAAAAAAAGTCTTAGTAGTTGTGGCCAAACCCAATGACTATAACTTTTGGCTCCTTTATGGTTAATACATTTCAATAGGAATAAAATGAATCGCACACTCTAAGTCCACTCGCTTATCACAAGCGCAAATAAAAATTTCATTCGTAAACCATTTGACAAGCAGAAGACTATAGCACGGGTATTACAGTGATAAACATTTCGATATGAAATTTTCACAAATTTACTTAACTAAAAGCGTTAAACGTAAAGCGTCAATACACACACTAACACACATACATACATACATACATACATACATGCATACATACACGCAACACACATAAGCAAGGGAAATGTTCCCCGCAAGCAAGTGTGCAAGTTGTGCAATATTTTGTGATTTATTAGCTAAAGAAATACAACAAAAAAGAAAAAAAAAAAAAGCGAGAAGAAAAACAAAGCACATGCTTGTATCAAAGATGGTTTTTAGCGTGCATTTGTATATACGCGTGTGTGTGTTTCTATAAGTATTTATAAACCAAACTAAAAGTTTCAACGGCAAATACATGACATATTGTTGTCAGTGAAATATTTAGTTATTTCGTTTTTAGAGAGCGATCCTATATTTGTTTATTGGTAAACAATGTGACACAATATCCCGAACGTTTGTCTACAAACTACTGGCCACTAACACTAACGAACAGAATTTTTGCAGTCAGACATCAGACAACAAAAACACGTCAAGCTAACATGCGCAACTCATAAATGTATACAAATTTATTGCTACGTTTATGCGAATGTGTGTGCGACTATGTGCGTGTGTGTGCGTTGTGTGTGTGTTCATATATACATATACATATATATACATATATCTTCTATTTTCATATTTTTGCTTTCTATTGCTCGCTTCTACATATTGTCTGCCATGACTTTGGCTTAAAGCCAAAAAGTTCATTTTATGAAATATTTCTTGTTATGTATAATTCTACTTATACTCTCTTACCGACGACGGTCAGTTTTCATCATAAGCAGTTTGTTTAGTACACAATTTTTTTTTTTTTGCTTTTTTTAATTTATTTATTTAGTTATTTATTTATTTATTTATTTTCTATTTTGTTGTGAATTATTTTATCCATATGCAGACAGACAGACATACATACATACATAGCGATGGCGTAAATAGTGCAAATATATAAATATTACATTAACATGAATAAATACAAGCCGCAGTGAAAGAGCGAAAAAAGAGAGAGAGTAAGAGCGAGAAGACAGAGAGGGATAAAGAAAGAAATAGTCAACAAGAACAAAAACAATTCCGCGAAATTTCAATTTTTATAAATATTTTATGTGATAATCCTTCATGATCTAATTTAAAAAACAATTTCATCTGTATTTTCGCATACAAATGCAACCACAAATAATTGACATTATTTATACACATACGTATAAATGCGTATGTGCCTAATGGTATTTATTTAAGATCAATAGATATGCTTCTGTGATTTGCATATCTATGCGATGTCATTTAATTGTGTTTAAATCTGCTCACACAACATGCGATAGAAACATAAGTACATTTATGTTTTTATTCGAAAAGACGGGAGGGAATAAAGAATTTTACAGGCACATTATTTACTACCCTCTTGTTCGTGTGCAATATTTGAGTGAGTAGTGCAAGTCAATGGATACGGCAATAGACGCTTAGTTGTGTCATTAAATTATTGGTGTGGTAAAAATGAAATTTCGTTTTTCTACGATTCCGTTTGAAACATTTTTCGTTTGGCAAATGAATGAATAAATTTGGTTAAAGAATTTTTATGAAATTTTCTCTTTCTCTTTGCTGATATATTGTTAATTATTTGCTATTTCGCAAAAATAATTAACTAAATTTTATGCAAGAACAATTCCAAAGGTGCTAGCTAATGGAAAGATAGTCAGATGCACCTTAAAATATCGTTTCCTAGTCGGCAAATCAAAAGATAATTTTCTACACATTTTTTATACACGTCTGCGGTTCAAAAAGTTCTTAAAAGTACCTGCCGGACGACCACAAGAAAAACAAAGTTGATAACCGAGAGCGGGATGATTTGGACAGTCTGTCGATCAGTCGTGTGCATCTATTACAAACTACAACATTGTATTACAAAATACAAATTCGGAATGATGGGTTTGTGCCCAACCGCCATTGGGAGTCGAGCCGACTAAAACGACATTCATAAAGGTGTTATGTGTTCTGGATTAAAGAGATGTTCAAGCATACTACCGATCAACACAAATCGGATAAATCTATCGCCAAACAAGACTAGGTATATATTGTTTTCTTGATTCGTGTCCGTCCAGGGAGTATTATAAGGTCATATTTCTTCAAAACAGTTGTCTAACACTTCTCTCACCCGATCTTATAGACTGTTACTATCAGTTATTTTAAAATTTGATCAAATAAATGTAGGAAAATAAATTGTGGGAATACTTACGATACTACGCCAAATATTAATTTGAAAAACATTCATCTGCACTTTGACTTCTAAGGTGGTGAAGACACAATTGATTGGAACGGGATTAAACAAGGAAAGCTGTTATTAATTTTTGTGTAAAGAAAGTTTAAGAAAATAATGGTCGCCTAAAAATGAATGATATCTATATCTATAAGATTTATTGAAAGTTTCGTTTCAAAAAGGTAGCGCAGGCGGCGATTACACCGATGGGTGGACACAGACTCGAATCAAAAACCTAAAGTTGATGTGACTATTGACAGGAAAAAAAGTCAAGCATGCTTGCATCCTGCCGTAGTGAAAATATTATAGCAGTGAGTAAAAATTCCAAGCTGGTATCGTTCAGCTTACCGTTCATAATGTCAGTAGCTAAAGTCAATAGCTTTCGGACAACTAAGAAATTCCAAAGATGTAAGGCTACGATTACACCAAAGCAGAGGCTTTAACATTCTATCTAAACTTTTTCAAGATCGATTCAATCGATATCGAAAATTGCAATCAAGTGAATTGAGATATTAATTATTAAGTGTAAGGTGTTAAGTGGTAGACTTAAAGCGATTTGTAAATTTTTTGGCTTGCATGACTTTCGCAAATATTTCATTTGTAATTAATAATAAAAATTTATGGATTATTATAAATTATATCTGTTTTATAATACATGCATACATGCATACATATATAATATATTTTTATTTAAATGACTACAAAAATTGCATTAAATTGTCATAAAGAAATGTCAACAACTACTTAAGTTATTAGAAATGATATTTCTCAACAACCTACTGACAGGAAGTGGAAAAAAAAAATTGTAATTATGTCAATTTAATTTTTTATTTCAAATACTATCTAAGAAATATGGAATTGTTTCACATTTTTTATGAACAATTGCTTATAAACTGAAAGAATCAATGAATTAATTATAGACTTTACCTTGTAAGAGGCATTCTTTATCTTTGCTTGAAGCAATTTATTAGTACCGTAACGGGAAGAGAAAGTCGTCGGGACTATTTTCAAAGTTCCCAAGTTCATCGATAATTCAATTATCCACGACCTATAGTCTCTTGGAAAATATGGAAAAAGAAACCTTAGGGAACATCTCACGCGCGCTGTCCGTACAATCGTACTTAACTTAAACTAATACATAAGTATCTCACTCTCGAACCAAAAGTAGATCATAAAATCAACAACATATTTATGCTTTATTTCTACGTACTTTAGCGGTTATGATGGTTCTACAAACAAAAATGATGGAACTCTTTCCTCAATTTATTGACGAAAGATCAATCAATTTTTTGAAATCAAACTTTTATGCATGTGTACAAATATTTATATATATGTGAAGGTATGTATAGAAACTTTTGCAAAAGATGTTTTAAAACAAAAGAAGAACAAAGCATCACTTGAAGGCAAACTCCAGATTTTCGATAGTCTCTTTGGCCCTTAATCGAAAACGTTCTTTAAATCTTATATAATATGTAGTGAAGAGAGAGGACACAGCAAGTTTTACATCAAAATAATCGGTGAAGAATCGATTACAAAATCAAAAAAAAAAAAAAATCTCTTGCTATATAATATTATTATAACTCTATATAGGGTATTTGAGGTCAATTGAAAGCTCTATAAACACATCCATCATGAGAAAAACGCGATTAAAGTTTGATTGTTTTGTTTTTTTTTTTTTTTAACATGAGCAAACTGTTAGGCGATATCCCCTTTAGGTATAAGACAGTTGTGGTCATAAAGAAGTAGAGAAGAAGAAACACAGGGAGGCAGGCAGGGATTGGCCAACAGTCTAATGGATTTGCGACCAATTAAAAAGTTTTACTCGGCTTTACCAACTGGACGTCGACTTGGTCGTCGCAACTGCCATTTACCCGACTATGAGGCAATAAGGGAATATAAACGACATTTACAATTTGCCTTTGGAACGCAATGTCTGTACCCAATGGTTTCTGTGCTCTGCGGCTTCAGTCAGTACCGGGCAATTATCAATCTGTTATTTACAAATTTTATCCTTGGCGACCACACATAGATATGAGCATTTACCTACATTTTGAAGCTATTAACTCTCTCTCTTACGCCGTTAGGTTGAAGCATATTGCATTGTGATAAGTCGAACACGAATGTTCTCAGTTGAGCCGCTCAACAGCACGTGATTTCAGTTCATGGGTCGACATTTTAAGAAATCCAAAAAGTCTGCTTCGCTTTAGAATATCATTGAAAAAGATTTGAATAAATGACACGAGAAACTTCCAACATTAACTCTTGCGCGGCAATATTTTCCTTCTCCTCTCCATTGGTTTGCATGATTTGCCCTAAAATTTAAATAAATTCTTCTAAAACAACAATAAATTCTTTTTTTGTTATGAAAATTCTTTATCAAATTACGCGCTCGATTGTACAGCTGGTGATAGCTATAATCGATAATCGTTAACGATAAACGAATAGTCGAAAACTTTTTTCTGTCAATAAAAAGAACGTGCCCAAGAAATCTGATAGATAAATGTTCTGTACCGGGTGGTTAACGCCCGTAAGCGGTTGCTAAAAATTGGTTGGCCGATCATTCAACCCGTTTAAGGTGCGCCTTGCACTTGGACTGGAACACATGAAAGACCGACAAACCTTAAATTAAATGAAGCTTCCACCCTAAACTCATTCTCAGTGAACGGGCCTGACCTTTCCTAGTGGCTTGCCTTGTAGCTCAATTATATCCACATACAAATTTGTTAATCGGTGTATAGTTCACCACTTACTGAATAAATCGTGTTATTTTTCAATCACCAAAATCTCTGTCTTACGTTAAAAAGCAACGAAACGGGGACCTATTTTAAAACCAGCTTGGAATATTGAATGTCTTCGACTTAGTGGTTCAAAAATATGGACCGTGTGGCACATCCGCACAACAAAGCCATCAAGTTATTGAAAAAATCACTTTAGCTTTGGATTAAAGTAAACGGGAAAACATTCAACGAATTTAAACCGAGATACGTTCTTAATGAGAACCCCTGGGGCTGAGAGGCACTTCTAATGCAAAATATGTTATAGATAATAATATTTTTGTGCGGACAAACTACAAACAGGACAAGAAATATTACATAAATGTTTATTTTAAAACTAACATTTTATTTTTATTTCATTTTTATTTTACAGAAAGAATATTGCTGTTGGCATTATTGAGGAAGGCAGTTATGAAAAAGATGTCGTTTTTTATGTTAACATTGGCGAACCAACCTTGGCTCCAGGTAAAATGTACTTGCAATATAACAGTAACAAGAGTGACATTAACAATAACAACAGAAATCCCTACAATGAAGATAAAAACCACAATGAAATTCACGTGCATAGCACACACACACACACACACACACATACACACACATAAAAACACACAGACACAATTGTACTCTGAAAATGAAACAAGATAAGCTGACAACAGTTAGTTGTTTCTAAACCCAAGAAACGTATATTAGCATCCAGCATTAACTCTTAAACACATTTACACATGATCCCTTCCAAGAAACTAAAAAATGAATATTTTAAATCAAAAATGATTTTTCTCCCCCTCCCCTCTATTGCCAAAAAGAAAAAAAAAAAAAAAAAACAAGATGGATAAATAAGCATTCCTTTAAAGAACCTCCTCTTCAACATTGACAAAAAGAAACAGCTTGAGGATTACACACGAACAATAAACTACTTTAAGAAAACTTTTTTTTCTTTTGTCAAACGTAGAGAAAATTCAGTTTTCATTCCCAATTTTTGTTGTCCTGACCAATTTCAAATTCTCATCAATTGATTGATTTTCTATGATTGCAGCAAAATTAATTACAAATTGTATTTTTTCCAAACAATTTTCTTTTCATTTTCTTTATCTCTTCTTCTCTTTTTCTTTTTTTCTTCTTTTCTACGCTATTTGTTTTTTTTTTTTTTATGCCTATTACGATTGTCTGATCTTTTTCACACATAAAGTACCTACCAATACTATGAATTTCAGTAAAAATTAAATTTTTTTCATTCAAAATTTTTTTAAGAAAAAAAACGAATATAAAAATAGACTTAAAAAGTGTTACAGAGAAATATAAGTGAGTTATATTATTTACATAAGTAAGATAAGGCAAAAGTACGATAAGTTTTTCGAGGGTATCTTTAAAATTATATTTCAGTCAGATTTCAACTAATATTAACTTTACGTTTATGCATAAATGCATAGTGAAAACTAAACAATATTTCATTTGGAAAATATCTCGAGGTTCAGTTAGCTGGCCAACATTGAAGAAGTAGTGTCATATCGCCGGAAGACTTAAGGAGCTTAAGCAAAAAAAACGAGAAGAGGGGCTCTCTTCTAATCCATACTTTCACTTGCAAACCTTTGCTCATTCTGCTCTCACAACATATTTCCTTTTTCTTGAATCTGTCGAGGCTTTTTTCCATTTTCAATACATCGCAAACTCCCCAGACGTGAAGGACGTCCTTCTATACTTTCTTAAACACAAATTAAAACTTCTATTTATGGGCGAGCGAAAAAATAACTACAAAGTACATCTTTTGGAATTTCGCTACAAAAATATGTTTAGATCCTAAAATTACTGTAATATAAATATAAATATTGTTATTACTCATATTATAAGAGAGATAACTGAACAACAGCGTATCTAAGCACTTCTGAAGCGTTAAACTAAATCTCATTTACACTGTAAAGAATTATACTCGAGCGCCCCATGAAGCTACTTTCGCACAGAGGCAAGTGACAGATTTCTTATATGGTTTTACGTGGCCTCCCACGTTGAAGACTTAACCATCACCCAACGGCACACGAGTCATCTTGATGAGCGATAACTGACGACCCCAAGGAATACGACAATCCCCATTGAAGGGACCCTAATATTCTTGAGGTCCCAAAATAGAGAATGGGTGTGAGCCATTTTCTCGCCTATTAGTATGCATCGACTCCTGTCTTGGCTTCTTCCCCATGAAACTTCGGAGTAGTCTCGGAGTTAGTCCAAATTGCTTCCAAATCCAAGGCTGACTGAGAATCGTTCTCCAAATACAAATGCGATTACAAATTTGCTATTACTTAAATGACTTCTTTCGCTGCTACTCCTACTACAATTTTCACTAATGCTTCTTCTACCTTTAAATATTTTCATTAATCATCGCTTCTTTTAGTCCAATATCCACCCCTCTTCTTCCTTTCTTGCTATTATGTTACTCTTACTAATATTACTGGCACTGTATACACCATAAATAATATTATTTCTATTATTTCTGCTGCCATTGTGCTATGCTAGTGTCATGTCTACGTACTGTTGGTCATAGTAATATCATTACCGACATTAGTAAAACTAACACTGCTTGTACAAATGTAACCAGCTCTGCTGTTAAAACTGCAGCAACTTTACTACCATCTTTACTATCACTTCTACTACTATTTCGGCTAATGCTATCGGTATTTCTCAATACGACTACTACTACCACTGCAACTAAAACCATATTTGCTATTAGTACTGCTACTATTGTTCCTACTTTAAATCATTTTCTTACTACTTTTACTTCTGCAACTCATACTAATAATACCAACGTCACTGCTTATGCTACAACTACTACTCTCTCTCTAATCGTCTATCCCAACACTATTATCACTCTTAACTACATCTATTATCAACGGTGTTATCAGTCGCCAGGGAATAAATGAATAATAAAACTAGAGTTACACCATTTTCATGATGTCTAGAAATAAATAGAAGAAGAAAAATAATTTTATGATCAGATTAAATGCTCAGGACTTAATTTTATAATATTTTGCAATATCTCCTACGAAAGTAAATAATATAACTCACTATCTCACTGCAAAAATTTTGCGAATTTAAATATCAAAAGAATAGCTTCAATAGCTATCCTTTCCTTATTTTCTTATTTAAATTCATACACCATCACACTTTCAGAAAAGTTTCCCTAAACCAAAAATATATAAAGAGTTAAACTTAAAAAAAAAAACAAAAAAAGGAAAAGGAAAAAATATGAATGCAAACAGAAAAGTGCAACTAAAAATGGAATTTGTGTCTCTAATGGTTAAAAAAAAAACGTATTTTTTTTTATTTGCTTTCGTTTTATTTGATTTGCTTTAGTACTTATTTGTGTTCTTAAATAACTATGTTTCATTTACTCTAATTTAATCTATTAATCCGCCCTCCCCTCTCTCTAGTTCGTTGACTCTTTTTTTTTTTTCTTTTTATCGTTTAATTAAAATCTACCACATATTCTACAAAAGTTCCACGAAGTAGTTTATAGATGAAATAGTTTTAAATAATTTCAAAACCCAATAAGCTGTGTAGATATTTTCATGTTATGTAGAAATGACTGTGTTTTCTTGTTGAAATTAAAGCAAAAAAGCAGATAAATAAATAAATAGATAAACACAATTTGCTAAATAAGTGTCATTGTGTTAACCTTAACATTTAATTATTTCCTTAAACTATCATCCAAAAGCTTATAAACCCAAACAAAAAAAAAAAAAAAAAAAAAAAATAGTAAAGAAAAACCAATATCATGCAAAAGCTTATACACCCAAACAAACAAAAAAGAAAAATCAAAGAAAAACATTATCCGCTTGAAAATAGGGAGCACGGTAGTCCACTTATAAAACCAATCCCTTTGAAGACGAATCCTTCATTAGTTCTCAAATCTCCTCATCTAACCATCAATCGTTAACAATACATTTTATTCTCATGACACTTTCATTCACCGCGCCCTCTTAAAGGGAATTTGCCGAAAATGCACGGTAAAATAATATACGTAATTTTAACATAATTAAATTCGTTAATTGCTATTATGCAGCAAAAGGTCAAACCAGCTGTTTATACAATTCGATCATGGAATAATTGTTAAGAGTTCATCACTATGGAATGATTGCACCTGTTCAAGTCAAAATTATATTGTTTTTTTTTCTATGACAGTTAAAAAATGTTTTGTTGAATTCATGCTAGAACAAAAAATTCGTGTAAAAAAAGTGTATTTGCTGTCATTGGTCAGCCTTTTTATTTCAAAATCGTGTAAAAAAGAGTTGGGTGTATATGCATTCACGAGAGTTCTTGAAGCATATTTCTGGATTATACAAACGACTACCAAACATATACGCTCACCATTTGGACGCTCAGCAAAAGAGTCACCTACAGATTCAAATTACTCCTCTCCACGACAACTTCTCCTTATAATGCGTTTTTCGTACGAAGAAATTGCGGTAATTCAATTAACTTGAAAAATTTATCTGTAACTTCTCTTATTCGATGGATTACACACCTATGGTTGAATATTCGTAAACGTAAGCCACGCTAAATAAACCATTGCTTTCTTTTACTACTTATTCCTGGAACCTATATAACGCGGTACGAACTCATTCAATTTTTATGAATTCCGAGTTTCTTCTAAGCCGTTAAGCAGTTTGCCTAAAACGCGGTAGTGCTTTCCACATAACGTAATGTAAATTAATCTGACGCAATCTCGGGTTAAAGGTCCCTGCAACAGAACGCATTTGCTAAGTTAAATTAGTCCTGAGCTTCATGTAAGACAGTAAGTATCGTTCGTATTATAAGAGGCTTGACTGTAATCGATTTTTGTTATTTCTTCTTGTGTCAGTCTTACATTTTCAAAGCATCATTCAAAAACTTACCGCCAAGTTCCATTCCATCCTATTTCTAGACTTTCGCCTTATTTATTATGCCGTTGCAATGCAATTCTCAGATTAAGTGTCCATTAAAAATTTTCCTTTTCCGAACTTGCGTCTGATGCCCTTTTTTGGGCAAAATCATAGTAAGACATATTTGATGTTTAAAATATAAAGCAATAAGGGTTGGTTCAGCCGAATAGGGGAACCCAAAATGAACGATAGTTTTGGAAACGCAGATAGTTTCATGTGTGCACGGAATAAATAAAGGTTCAAATTAACACAAACTCTGAGCAATTTTGTGAGGCCCCTTTGAGTGTTTGTCACTAATATATTTTTGTTAAAAGTAAAGTCTGAACAAAATTTTAATTACTTTCTCAGTGTAACCGCAATTTTGGTTGAAGCACAAAAGTCCAAAGAACTTTTCTACTTGAGCTTTCTCGATTATAAAAGACGAAGAGGAAGGATTCTATGATCGAGAGAAATAAGAAACAGCTGCTGAAAATGAAATACTTATCGGTTGTAGACATCAATTAAATTTACTTCAAGTGATGTTTTATTTAATAAGATTCTAGTACTTAGTAGTTAGGGTCATTAAAGAAAAGAAGATATTGATAACTGAAAATGGGAAAGTAGCTCGAATTCTGGCTCAATCCTATTATAAATACTTCAAAATTATTCCAAACTTTTACAATTTTGCCTTATTAGCGCGAACATTTATTGAAAGTTTCTGACAAAACATACGATATCGCGAGCTAACCGAAAATGATATCGTTAACGATAAACTTGTTGCATAATGCAATAAAAATAATTATGATAAAATATAAAATGAAATTCAGGTCTGTCAGGTCTGCCGCACCCTCTAGTAAGATTCTGTTCATATAGCATGCCTCCTCGAGGGTTTGCGACGCTTTCTTCCTTTTCGGAAGTGAATAAACGAAGATATACTTTCTTCTCCTTTCCTTCCTTTATTGCATTTGTGGTAGTCGAACTATTTGACAAATGTACGAATGAAAAAATAGCAGCGCACATCGTCTAGTGGAACTTTCTTACGAATGAATTTAATTGCTACCTTAAAGAGCCAACAAGAACAAGAAGGCCTTTTTTGAGAAGCTTTATATGCGTAGACCTTCACCTGAAAATAATACAAAACGAAACTTGATCTATACATATTCCTTTACACATTGAATAAAGTCTTGTGTGTGGAAGTGATATCCTTGTCTCGACCTATTCAAACTTCAAAATATTCGTTAACGTTCTTATCTAATGAAAGAGTTCTCGAAAACCTGTGCAAAGAGGTGATGGCTAGTTAATGATTATATTGCATCCACAGATCCACAGCAATTGAATATTGAATGAAATTAAATTTTGAGCTAAGAGCAATGCAGACTTTAAAAATATTATTTTTTTGTTTTTGATATTCAGACATACACAAAATTCACAACTCCGTAGCAAAACGATATCGAACACGATATTCTTTAATTATATCACTTGCGTTTTATTGGAAATATATAGTTGTATGCATATGAAGGTATATAACATATTTTACATATATTCGTTATTTTCTCTTTCTCTCTCGCTCTCTCTCCCTTTCTCTCTCTCTCTCTATCTATCTATTTATCTATCTATCTCTTTCTGTCTATCATCTCGATAAACATAACAACATACATACATATATTCTCCCTTAACTGAAACATTCACATTTCAACTTTTCCCACAGATAATACGTCTAATAAAAGGGATGCATTTAAATTTTTTAACAAATTCTTTGGTACGTAAATCAAAAAAAAAAAGAAAAAAAAAAAAAAACGATAAAATTTTACGCACTCGCAAAAAAAAAGAAAAATTAAACACATATCACAAAAATAAATACAAAAAAATAAATACAGAAATAAATAAAATAAAAATATTTATATATATTCTCTTCTTTACTCTCTCTCTTTAAAATTTTCGAAATCATTATTATAAGCTATTGTTGCTCTATGATACAAATTTTTAACAAGTCAGTGTCGTTTCTTGTATGTGTGTTCGTTATCTATGTACCTGCGTATTTATGTGTGTAACTTTGTCTATCCTTCCTCTATTATTTATAATATATATATATATATATATATATATATTTATGTGTACATCTATACGTGTTGTAAAATGTTCTTTTCTTCTATTATTCAGTTTAGTTAAATTTTGTGTCAAAATTAAAAAACATTTTCCACATATGAATTCGAAGAACGAAGCAATTAAGTATCACCTATATTCTTCCCATCTAACTTTCTCTCTCTTTTTTTTCCCCTCTCTTTCTTTTGCTCACTATAATTGAAGTTTAAATAAAAATGTTTTTATGTACCAGAGCGTTGGTATTCTATTTTTTAATTTTTATTTATTTAAAATTAATCAAGTAAGAAAGTTATCGCAACGTCTTAAAGTGAATTTTCCATACTCAACACGTGGAAAAGCGAAAAAAAATATCTGATATATTTTTATAGCAAAGGCACTTTAAGATCAAAAAGATATATGTATGATAGACATAAGCTGGCTGCAAATGTTCCCGATATAGATGTGTGCGACGAAGCTATTTAATGTATTAGTCCAATATATCAGTCACACCACTTCTCTTTCTTTTTTTTTAGGTTAGACCAAAATTATAATGGAGTCTTATTCATCAGCAGCAGCTTGATTTCACAATTTCTTCCGCAAATCCATTCCGATAATAGTGAAGATGCGAGATTACGTTTGCTAATGTCAATCGCAATGGACGATCATAAATTTGAGATTTTTCCAAGAAATATCGCATCTTTTTAACACATTATTTTGTTTTCGTGAAGAAAGCTCATGATATTTCCTGGATTACAGATTAGTTGGTAACTTTTTACCAGATTAGATTGTAATGAAACGACTTGACAAAGTGACCAGTGTACACATTTATAAAGAGAAAAGTTTATGAGGGAATCCGACAAGGACGGATAGACGGATCATGACGTATATATTCGTCATAGACAATTAACTGATCAAAGACTTCTCTGTCTAAACATATTTGTGATAAGATTGATTATTAATATCAATTGAGCATTTTGACAACTTATCCTCTATTTGATCTATATAATCGTCTAAATCTCTGCTGAGAAAATCGAAAGCGATCTAAAAATTATTGGCAAAAAATTTATTTCAATCTCTTAATTAACTTCGGAGAAGAACACAAGAATTTTTACTTACATAAAATATAAAAATTTTTCTTCGTTTATTATTTACCGCTTGCTTGCTTGGTTTGTTTTCTGTTCTACATCACAGGGCGTAGCTTAAATTTGCCAATTACTTGCAATGAATCAGTGGCATAAACCACACAAAAAAAATCCGTATAACAGGATAAACCAAGCCATGTTTATTTGTCTATCTGTCCGATTAAATTTTAGGAAAAAATTTAACTGGAAAATATATTCGTCTTTAACATTTTTGTGTGGGCTATGCTTCCGTTCTACTGCGTTCTGCGTAGAAACATCAACTAGTCACATAATGACACATGATTTATCTATGTGTGTATCGCTCTTACCATATATTTTACATAATAGTAAGGTTATGCTAATAGGGTATAACATACAGCGCGTGTTGCTTATCATATATTATTAACGGAATCAATTTTGCTTTAATTTCGAAATATGTTTGGTTTAAGAAAATGCTACCCGGCTAGGACCGACGGTTAAACACCTCACATCACTTCGCCTAATACAATCATTTCTGGTTTCTAAGTAAAGGCGTACTGACGTGTTCTACTAAGGCAAGTGTTTGTGGATTCAAACCTCAAGCCCGGTAGAGTTTTTTTTGGTGATGGCTGTAGCGAGTGCTCAGTCGATACACAGTCTCTTCTTTCTGATAGTCACCGTGTAGCACGAATAGGAGACATCCCCTGAATGATTATTCATACCAAAAAAAAATTATTTTTCTTAAAAAAGTCGTCCGCAACTGCTTCCTTTTTTTCTTGGTGGGGACGGTTATATGCGAGATATAAAGTAAGATCTCAGTCCATTCAAATTTTAAAAAATTTCTTTTTGTATGTAGAATTATTCCAAACGAGGCAAATAGAATATTATTCCGTTCGGGCTAAAATACATCGACGTACTAAATTTCGTCAAAATATCTCAAAAATGGCAACTTGTGGCAGCTGACATCGATTGAGAATGTGTATCTGAATCTAAATACACAAAAGGGGGATAATATACTACGTAGCACAAGTAGTGTAGAATATAACAACATTCCCTTTATTGCTTTTTCGCTGGGGGAAGTATGGACAGTCATTAATCAAACTTTTATACAACTCTACAGAGAAACTATTAAGATAACTAAATATTCACAGTTATATTGAAAGGTAAAATAAATGAAGCAAGAAATAAATGAACAAAAGAGAAGAGAATGAATAAATAATAATAATCTCTTCATCTCTTCAATACCCATTAAAGACTCTTAAATACTCAATGATTATTTGCATACATAATTAAATATAAATTAACTCTTCTAAAGCATTACATATGTTATCTTATTATTATCCTTGTCACCTGCATATGCTGAACATTACGATGTTAAAATGGATATGCATTCAAAAAAAAAAAGAAAAAAAAAAGGATTCAATTAATAAAAAAAATATAGTTGAGAGTCACAAAAATATCAATCTATCAATCAAGCTATTTATCAACTTTTTTAATTAAAAAGTTACTCCGTAACAAATGAATATAACCATTCCCTAGCTATGGCTTTAAGGTACAGTGAAGAAATAACAAAAAATAGTAATAGTAAAGTTTTAATCGAACTTTCAGGTCATGTGTACTTTTAAGATAAATTTTCAAATATTTCCTTAAGGAATGTTTGTTCGCAGGCAAAATGATCCAATCATAAAAGCAGAACGCATTTAAAAGCATTTTATGGGCTCTAAAGTGGCTTGCCTTCCATTTCAATTTTTGTCATATTTGTACCTTTGGCTGTTTGTAAAATCGTAACGAAACTCAAACCGTTATGTTCTCAAGCTTTCACAAAATATTTCGAATTGTTGTTGAATATATGATAAATGTGGAGATCATTTTTGACGTTGCCAAGTACTCCAACGTCTTAGTTGATATTAACCCTAATTGAATCACGATGAGGCTTTGAGTCAAATATTCTTTGAAAATGTATGCTCTATGCAGCTTTTTTGGATATACAAACGAATTTAAACGATACGCAAAAACACCAATATTTTAAATATTCCCATAAGTGATCAAGAGTCACATCGTGGCATAACGTGTTATAAAAACATTGAGTACGATTAGGGAGTGCACAGCGTTATTTTCACTTCTTTGCCCAACAATCTTTCGCTTAGGAAAATCATAGGCCAGAGGTTACCTCTTGTGAAGATGACCTTACAGTCTTTTTGAGATATTTAAGAACGCATCACCAACAACTAAACACTGAGCCGATGCGATTGCCGCAAAAAATATTAATATTATTAGGGATTTCCAATAATTTTACCTCTTCTTTGTGAAATATTTTTATTCCATTTTTGAACTTAAGCTTATATTTAGGTCATAAATCTTTGATTTCTAAGATCTGCGAATTCATTAGTGTAGTTTTGAATAATTTATTGAACAACAAACAACATTTCCCCAATGTATCTGAAGTTTTGCTGAAGTTACGTAAAGATTCAGTGCAAAAATGGATATTCACTGACACGCCTCTTTGATAATATTGTTTATATATATCTTAAGTGATCAAAAAATATCGAGACTTCACATCTAACTAAACCACTTTCCGGAAATTGATTCTTCTTTTTTTTTTTTTACTTAAGAAAGTTTTAGTTACATTTTTAAATCTATTTTGAAGATTTTATTAATTGCTTTCGCTATTCAGGTTCTGTAATTGATATAATTCTTGAAGAGAGAATTTGCTTAAAATTTACAAATTTCTTTATGAAGCATTTAATAAAAATGCTGTCTTATCCTATGTGAAATACAGACGCAAAAAAGCGAACAGAAAGCTTACAGATTCCGTTTCGAATTTGAAGTTTTTCAAAGTCTTTCCTTTTTTCACTTAATCTTTCAACATCTAAGGCTAATGCTGAAACAAGTTTGGATTGCGGTATGAGGTGAAAATCCCCATTCAAACACTTTCATTAATTAGTAGGAAGTGTTTGCATAAAATTCTTTTAAAGCAAAAAAAAAAAAAAAAACTTTCTTACTTGTATTTTATTTAAATTCAAAAATCATTTCCACTTAAAATGAATAATTTACATAATTATAATTTATATTTATGAAAAATAATTATTCCAAAGCCATTATAGTCATATGCTTGCTTTTTTATATAAACATTATCTCACCTACACTCACCTACACTTGCAGACAAACAATGAAACCGAACACAAATTAACCAACTGTAAATAACACCTATACAAAATCTGAAACATACACACACATGCAAATTCACATAAAACAAAACAAACAAATATCATTATAATAATAATAATAAATACAATCACTTAAAATTATTTGTTTCAAATTATACCCAGAAGACAAAAACAAAAACAAAAAATGAAAACCATCCACAAAATTAAAATAAAAAAAAAAAAAAACGTTTACTTGTGTGTATTCTCTCTTTCTCTCTCTCTTTCTTTCTTTCCGTCTCTTTTCCGTTTTGTGTTAATTCACTCTCTCTGTGTACATAAAATAAAAACAAAACCAAAAACTGCAAATTTTTTTGTGCAGCTAAACGTAGTAAGTTTTACAAACAACAGCAACAGCAATAACAACAACAATGTATAAAAAGCAATTGCTTCTCTTTTTTACCACAATTAAGCACTTGAGAGTATTGTTTGCATTTTTTTTTGTTTTTGAGTCGTAGTCTATGTTGTAGGCTTTTTTTTTGTTGCGTTTTATTTTTCAATTAATTTTTTTTAGATAATATTTTATGGTAAACGTTTTGCTTGTTGACAATCACTAACTGAATGTGTTCTTTCTTCAATGTTTATTTTCCCCATTTCCCCCGCTCCCCCCCACCACCGAAAGTCAATGGCACACTATTAATCACTATGGTTGTGATTTACGCATTATAGGCGTAAAAGTGTAAGAGAGAGAGAGTCGATTTAAGAAAGTTTGTCTGACTGCTGGTGACTACTTCCCAGTCTGGCGGCTGTTACTGTCACGTTTGCGATAGCAAGAAGTGGGTTAAAAAGTGAAAATTAACTCATGCCTTTTTTACATCAATTGTGAGATAACTTTATCAAAAGTCTGCACCTTCGTCCGTTCGTATTTGAAACGAATGCAAATTTTAAATGTGTGAGAGGAAGCCAAAAATGTTCATCTAGCGTCAAGCATCCCACTCCCATCGACAAAATTCGAACATAAAGTTAATATAACATGAACACATACTTAGTAAATAGTTACAAAGACTCACACTTAATTTAATCAAGTCCTTCTCTCTCTCTCTCTCGACCGCTTATTAGGACCCTGACTACCCCAGAAATAAAAACTAGCAGCCAGTAGTTTGCCAAAACTTACATTAATTTCTCACAAAATTTGGCTAATGTGCTTTAGAAAAGCTCCGGTCATAAAAATTTGGAAAAACCAAAACGTGGCACTTGTATACTCGCTTAAATTTCGTAGCTTTATCGACGGCTATCGAAACTTGTATGATATCAAATATCGCATTTGAAGTCTGAGATTTAGGAGACACGTTCCCACATCAATCATGACTGAACTTATTGAAGTTCTTTCCTCCTATTTCTTCTTTTCAAATACAACCTTGATCGAGGGAATCTCACGCTTAAGGTGGTGGTGGGCGCAGATTCGTTTCGTAGCGAAAAGATATCGTTTTTGCTTGCTTTTGTTTATCTGTTTTTCTTTTGAGCTAATTTTCTAAAAAGCATTTCAAAATTCCTTTTAGAAGTAAAGCGCTTTTTTGTCCTGACAAGAAATCTTAATTGAAATTGAAATTAAATTCCTCCAAAATAACTATTTAAAAGAATTTTTTATTCATTTTTGAAAATTTTCAAAACCATATACCTACCTACTCAAGCAAAAGTCATCCAAAAAAAAAAAAAAAAAAAAAAAAAAAAAAAAAAGAAAATTTAAATTTAATTTTTTTACTGAAATTTATGTAAATTTGCAATAATTCACCCAAACACTCTGCGCTCTGACAATATGTGCGAAACTAATGCGAATGAATGCTTCTTTATAAATGCATATGTAAATTTTCAACTCTCAATCAATCATCATTAAATACTTATTGTGTGCTACGCTATCAAACGCTATCAAATATGCCGCGCGAGGGCTGAACAAACAATAAATCTGTATAACAACAATAATGACAATGATTATACTATGCCTACATTTCTATCAATACGGATTAACGGTGTTATGCATACATATAAACGCTAATCACTGATCATGATCATAATCAACTTCATAATTATCATTATCATCATAATCATCACTATTGTGTTCGTTTAATTTATTGAAATCGAATTATACTTAAATTTAAATAAATATTAAATTTTGAAAAAAAAAAAAATACGAAACACAACAATTATAAAATATTTTCACTGACCTTTTTATTGAAATGTCTTCGTTTCAATTAATTCTCGCACCTTTACAATGATTCTCACGCGCATATTCGTGCATTTGTACCTTTTGTCCTATGGATATGTGCGAACGACGTGTGCGTACTGTGTGTATGCGTGTGCGTGTGTGTATGTATGTTGCCGCGTATATGTGTTGTGTTGTGTTGTGTGCGTGGATGTATCCGCGTCCGTATATGCGTGCGCCTTCTGCCCATCAACACGACCACCTATCCATCTATCCACTTTTTGTAATTGTCTCTCAATTCTTTGCATACTTTTATGCGCGTAATTAAAAAATTTGCCAAAACTTTCAAATAAATCGAAAAACCGAACTAAAAATTAAAACAAAACCTAAATGAAAATTCGTGGCTGCTTAAAAATAACAATAACAACAATAACAACAACAACAACGATGAAAATCATCTAAAATTAAATTGAACTAAACGAAACTGCAATAACTAAAAAAAAATATCTGCAACAACTCCTATTTGTCTCGCACCTTCTCCCTATTCGCAATATGTGCCCTTTTCATTCATTCATTCATTCATACGTGCATACATACCATTACGTATCAACGTTGCAATTGGAATTTAATAAAAATACTGCCGCTCGTATCGAAATCAAATCAATAAAAAAAAAAAAATCGAACTAATGCCTTGAAAAAAATTGAAACGAAATTGAATAAAAAAAAAAAACCATTGTAAGTAATTTTTAAAGCCCGTAGAATGCTTTATTTTTTATTTTGTTTAATTTTTTAGTTTCAATGTTATTTCAATGTTCTTTTCTTTACCGTTAATTTATATATATATGCATATATATAATAAAATAATCTTTGTTGTGATCTTTGAACTTATCAGGAAATTGCAATGCGATGGCATGCAGGGTCAACGTTAATGTGTAGTGTTAAAGAATTTCTTACTTTAAGTTACCTGACGCATGTCATACCATCATAAATAAGGTTAAATGTTGAAAATTGATGATTTTTTTTTGTCCCACTATCGAGAAGATCTTTTCGTCTTCGATCAAATACACTTGAAAGACGCTTAAGGCCATTCTTCATATTGGCCTACAAATAAGTCCGTTACCCCAAGGCTTTACCCTTCTTTTGTATCATGTACCGTGTAAAGTTTTTGTCCTTTCAGCTTCACTGCCATTTGATTATCCTAAGTTAACGCTACTTTATGGGGACAAATTCATTTTTCTTCTCTCTTTATCTCGTCTCTCGCATCTTGTCAATTTTGCACATTATGTTTTCTTGGATTCAACTCCACGATACAATTGAACTGAGATTATTGAACGTTAGATACCATTTTGATTGATAATTTTAGACTTTGCTACCCATACATTTGGTCACGCACACAAAATATAAAGAGAATAAGTAGTTGAGTATGAGTTTGAAAACATCAACGACAATATTTGTCACATGGAAGGGTATACCCTATATGTTGTACCCAAGGCTGGCATTAAATGCAGCTGATTGTGAAGTTGTCGTATCGTCGTGAAGTAAAAATTCGATCATCCATTCCGCACTTAAGGAGTTGAAGCGTATTGGAAACTGCGTGTTGTGAGAAACCTCTCTATAAAGATTTTCAAAAACACAAAATGAATGAAAACATATCCCATTTAAAGTGCAACTTTAGCCCGGACCTGACTAAGAACGTTAAAAGCCGCCAGATGGAAAAAAATTCCCATATCGAGATTTAGACATTTTTCAAGATCATATCATTGCACTCGCGAAATGGAGTTTATCGCGAATCGCGAATCTTATTGATTCTAAAAAAAAAGAAAAACTTGTTCTTTTTATACCTCTGTCTAAGCGTGTTATCATTATTTCTCATAACTTATTTCAATGAGTTTCTCTATCATATTTATTGCCACTGCAAAGAAGTTTTTGGTCGCATCTTATATGTTAGATAAGTTTGCTTGTATGTAGTGGAAAAATGAGCACATGTTGCTATTGAGATTATTTAAATGATATACAGGGTCGCGATGCACTTATCAGGCAATACGCATCAGGGACACTATCAGCCATTTTGTTCCCCCTCAAGAGTTTGAGTGAATTTCTTAATGCCCGTTCGTCCACAATGCCATTTTTTTAGGAAATTGTTTTAGTTTCCCAATAAAAGTGGCATTTCGAAGAAAAGATACTGATCCTAAAAATAAAAAGTAAATAAAAACTAAGCTTTGTGGAGATTCCTCCTATTAACTCTGTTGGCAATTTGGCGAAACCGCTATTCCGAGTGTTGATCAATCCAAACACATAAATCTGGACTGACTTCCTTTCAAGCACCTGGAACTTGAAGAAAAGGCGAACCTCACTAAGCAGCGATTTTAGTGGACTGACTGACATGCCAAAATTTTACTGCGTTTTTATAAAACAATTAAAACTAATAAGAAAGATATTTTCCCGTGAAAAATAATAAATTTATGCTCAAACTAAGAAATGCATTTCTTTTACATTAACGGATACAATGTTAAAGAACGTGTGACAAACCGACAAAATTATTTAAGTTAATACAGTTGACCGATGCAATCTGATCGCTTGTTTATTTGTGCATAGACTCTTTGCATTTTTTCTTTTCGAATGAAGTCAAAGATTAAGTGTAGCGGCATATTACTCAGGTGTGATGCTAAATGGAATTAATGTTCTCAATATTGCATACGCTTGTGTATGTATAACTGATGCTCTTCACAATTTTGTGTTCTTGTGTACAACTGGCGTTCTTAACGTTCGCAGTTTACTTTTAAAATTTTCTCTTGTGTAAATTGGTTCATTACTAAATAGGAATCCAAGTAATTTCTTGTGCTCTAAAGAGCGCTTCTCAATGCTTTTGACCTAATGCCCATATTATGGTTATGTTGTAAGTGGTCACTAGTAGTCGAAAGGGAAAGCAAAATATGTTTTCTTGTCACAGTTGTTGTAAACTGGTATCAGATTTGTTATTCCGCATCAGTAGTTCAAACGAAACTCCTCAATATCAATTTCAAGATCAATTGCAAGACTAGGTTGCTAAGCCACGGAAACCCCAAAGAAATAAATGTCTTATGACTTGTGAATACTGCTGTGAATATTTCTAGCTATTCTTTAGAGCACAGATTAATAAGAATGAGGAAAAACACCAGCGACTCTAGAGATTGTTTTCGAAAAAGTTTCTCCCGGTAAATAAAGTAAAGAAATCCTTTCGAAAAAATTGAATTGATTGTCAAGATAGTGAATATAAAAAAAAACACGCTCAACAGTTATTATGATTGTGTCTTCATAACATAATATCATTATGGATGCGTGCATAAAAAATAAATTCGTTTAAATATAAGGAAAGCAATATCACACAATGTTCAATGTTCCCCCCCCCCCCCCCCCCCATCAATGCATACTCTTTGCTTTGTTAATTGTAAACTTAATAAAAAATAATTATTTACAAATATTTTCTAAGACGTACATATGTCAATTCCATAACGTTTTAATGTCATGCATTTATTTATCGTGAGCCTTTAGAGCCGCGAGCATTAATTGACTTCACATTCATTTCATCCCCATATACTTCGCTTTAAAAAATCCAATTAAGAAATTACGTTTTGCGGTCCATTTTGAATTTCATTTGTTATCGATCTCTTACCGTACTCTCTCTCCTTCCCCCTCCCTAATTTGCTTTCTCTCTCTCTCTCTCTCTCACTACCTATATGCATAAGTTTGTCTTCCTATTTTTAATTCTCTCATTTTCGCTCTCTTTCTATTTGGAGTAAGTGTTTTACCAGTCAATCGGCTCTTCTTCTCATTATGTGCATGTGTGTTGGGTTGTGCGAGAGGACATTTTCACTTCACATTTCGTTGTATGCGTATGTGCGTAACACTTTAAAGCTTGCAATAATTCAATAAATTTTGTAACATTTTCTTATTTAATTGTTGTTTATATGATGGGTGTGTTTGTGAAAGTTGGCTTTTTATCTCTCTCTCTTGGTTTGATGTGTATATATAGTAGTATGTCTTTTGTTTATTATTATATATTCATTTATCTTTCTTTTTTTATTTTATTTATTAATTTTTCTTCTTTTTTTTTTTTTTTTAATATATATGATTATTAAAATACTTTGAAATTCTATAATTATTCCTAATCAGGACTTGATTACTAATTCGATATTTTTTTTCTTGAAAAAAAAAATAAAAAAATAAAAAAATAAAATGAAAAAAAATTCAATTGCTTAGACGATGAATTGGCAGGACTTATACAAGCGGCTGAGCAAAAATCGCCCGAAGATCTAACTGAAGAAGACAAAATGGCTTTATTGGGCCGTCCGAAAGCTGGTGAAACCACGCGTGCGTTACTGCGCATCATTGAAAGTAAGGAGTTTAAGGTAAGTGCTCCTAAAACTGTAATGTATTTACTATATTTCCGATATGATAAATCTTTTCTTGCCCCTCTTGCTACAATTAGCATTCTAAGTATAAGATGTGTGAGCCCCAATCTTGAATAATGTAAGAGATATAGAATAATTTCTTATTGCACTATGTGTTTTTGCAAAACGCGTAAATTCAGAACAAAGTCTTTTACTAGCTGTGGATCTCACCTTGCATTTCAGACGGTATATTTTCAACAGGAGGAGGTCAAGTTTAAAATCATGACAATTTCTCGGAGATTAAATTCTCGAATACATACATATATGCTCCTATTATAGGTGCGTACACATAGGCAAGAAACATAAATATTTCATATTCACTTACGAATGTTAGCCTTCGTTGGTTCGTTTTTTTTCTTTTTCAAAGTCATAAAGAACACAATAACGAATACCCAATTTTATTAAGAACATATTTGTTTGAGTGGCGAACTAAAGATAGTAAAAGATCTTTTTAGCGGAAGTGGGTTTGTTAATGGCGTAAGTCGCGCCAAAACCTAATTCAATCTCCAGATGATTTTTATTCTCTCTTTACTTCTTAAGCGAACTCAAGAGTCTCCTTTACAGCCGAATTTCCAACTAAACCCAATCCAATGTTGGCTTATAAATATTCACAAGATCCTAGGGGAAAATCGCCAGAACAGTATTATGCGTGTGTCAAAAGAGGATTTTATTTCATGAATAAATTCTTAATTACAAAAACAAAGGCATGCTATGTGTTATACAAGTAGATCCACGCATCTCGTGTAACTGTTGAGTTATACGACAAAATGGATGAGAACAAAAATGGGGAAAATTCATTATAATGATTACTTATAAGCATACGCATATGTAGACTCTATGGGGGAAACAGGTACAAGTGGTAAATATGCACTCATACGGTACGATCGTACAGTTGTCCGCAATTGAGTATTTAGTGTGTAATGAGTTATCCTGGCCAGAGATAATCAAACATACACACGCACATGCGCGCTTTCATATACAGGCGTAATATACTACAAGCAACTGAAGTTGCCGATGGTAAGACGAGTCTCCGTAGAGAGAAACCAGGTCCGCCGTGAAATGCTCCTCTACATATTTTGCGACTTCTTCCAGAACACTTTCTCACTCCATCCAGGTGCTACTGTTGATGGAGCCCTGGTGGATTACGTTCGCTAACGTCGTTGCCAGAGGCCTCATTGGCGTTTATCGCAGCTTGGATTGTTGCAGCCTGTATTTCATTAAAAAACAGTATACAATGGAGCTTTCCATATGGTGTGTTGTATAGCGGCATGCAGAATCGGGAGCTGGGCAGGTTCCCTTGCGCCAGTTTTGCAACTACTTTCATGTCACGCGCGACTGCGGTATTATTTTGAAACACTTTCTGGCCGAACGCTTCTATGAAGTGCGGGTAATAGTACAGTAAAAGTACCCGATATGTGCTGCCGTCTGCCCGCCTTCCGGTGTACACACCGTTTACGAAATATTTAAGAATTTTCCTATTGCATGCTTTCCTGTCGCAGACGACAGCTCTGACGTCGAGGCCAATCTCTTCAGCGAGTTGGAGATTCTCCTCTAGCCTCTTCTCCACACGCAATTCATTGAAGAAGCTGCGGGGGTACCAGTTGAGAATAATGCTGAATCCCGTCAGCAGACTGCGCGCCGCAAACACGAGCAAATTAAACATGATTGAACATTTCAAAAATAAGCAGAATTTCACATGAAAATCATATTAAACCTGATTAAACATCATTAAACTTGATTAACCATGATTAAACATGATTGAACATTTCAAAAATAAGCAGATAAGCGATTGAAAGCATTTAGCTTCGCGGCAACGTAGAATGCAATGAAACCAAAACCAGCAAATGCAACTGAACGGCATACAAGTAAAAAATTAAAATCAGTTAAATAATATATTTTTCATGTCAGCTTGCAGGCAGGTAAACATGTATCTGAAAGTCATCGTACCTTTTCGTTTTTCTTACTTACGCACTTTCTTCTTATAAATATTAAATGATAAAATTCTTTCTCATGAAACTTTTTTCCATTAGCAGGATACAAATGATAAAGTATACAAAATATTTTTCCCCTCTAAAAATAAGAAGAAATATATTTTGGTTTAATTTTTTGAATCATGCAACTCAGGCTACATGTTTATCTGCACATGAATACACGCACACAACGCATAACGCTTTTCTCTCTTATTAGAGTTCGCCAATTACCTTATTATGGTTTTTTCTCGTTAACGGTCTACATTAAAACACAAAAATTATTGTTATTTAATAATGTAGCACTACTCGCAATTTATCTTCCTTGGAAAACCCATAACCATTTTTAAATGTATATAGAAACTATAAGCCTCAAGAACAAGCATCTTACACCAAGTTGAACAAGAACAAGCATCTTACACCAACTTGAACAAGAACGAGCATGTTACACCAACTTGAACAAGAACAAGCATCTTACACCAACTTGAACAAGAACGAGCATGTTACACCAACTTGAGCAAGAACAAGCATCTTACACCAACTTGAGCAAGAACAAGCATCTTACACCAAGTTGAGCAAGAACAAGCATCTTATACCAAGTCGAACAAGAACAAGCATTTTACGCCAAGTTGAGCAAGAACAAGCATCTTGCACAACCTTAAACAAGAACGAGCATCTTATACCAAGTTGAACAAGAACAAGCATCTTACACTAAGTTGAACAAGAACAAGCATCTTACACCAAGTTGAGCAAGAACAAGCATCTTACATCAACTTGAAGAAGAACAAGCATCTTACACCAAGTTGAACAAGAACAAGCATCTTGCACAACCTTGAACAAGAACAAGCATCTTGATACGTTGTGCAAAGTGTCCGAAAATTATGTTCGGTCGTCACTCAACTTTTTATAGCCATCACCGTTATTCTTAAAAAGACAAAAAAACTAAAAGAACTAAATTTTCACGTTCTGTAATACGGAGTGAATGCTTCTCAGCTTTTCTCAACACACAGGCAGACATGTTCAGGTGCATTCTAAATGTGAAACTGGCCAAGAATTTGCACACTTTATGGGTTTGTTGAAGCTTGTTTCTGCGCGTTGTACAGGTATTGAAAAAACAATTAAATGTTGATACACTACAATATTGGGTAGGCGCGGCAAGTTTTTTCCATTTTTGTACACAAACGGTACTGCATCGCCCATAGAATACGCGTTCAAATTTATAGTTTATGAGTAATGACCGAAAAACCAATTTTTTATTCCTTTTGAAAAACAGCGGTGTTCTCAGTTTACGTGGGTGCTGTGGGCGTGTCCTTCGACCGAGTGGGTCCATTTGCAATACCAACTTGCGTGCAAGAATTTTCAACGTTTCTGCCAAATTTGAAGTCGATAGCCTCATCTTTGCGGCCAGAGTTGTTTTTTTACGACAGACGCTACAGAGACGAACATGCTTACATCGATTTAGAATTTTGTGCTAATCAAGAATATATATACTTTGTGAGGTCTCTGACATCTCCTTCTGGGCGCTTCATACGTTTTGACAAAATGAATGCATCTCTCATACGTCTGTGATGGGTATACAAATATGAATACTATTTAGCTATGATGATAACTGGCCGGCCGGTCAATCGTAATACAAATGCTTGTGTTTGTGTGTTTATTTAACATAAAACATTAACGATTATGTTGACATCATGTTCGACCAACATACGAAATTGTTTTGTTGATTAATATTGTTCTGCCAGTAGTCATACAGAAAATTCCTAAGCTTATTAGCAATATTGGGCGTAACATTATTTCAAGCAAACGTCATGGCTTTATTAAATAATGTGTTATCTTTCTCGTCAGCCTCATCTACTGAGGCGTTGCGTTCTCTAATGTCACATTCAGGCAAATTCATTTATGGTACTCTACACAATGGTGATAATTGTGGTAAAGATACCGCACAATCTTTAACAAACAAAGCACATCAAGAGAGGTTTATATAACACAACGGTTCGACGCAAAAACCACGATTTTTTCCTATATATTCCACAGATAGTCGAACTTACTTGTCATTTCTATTTCAGCTCGACGCAAAATCCACGGTTTTTCCTATATATTCCACAGGTGGTCGAACTCACTTCTGATTTCTATTTCAGTTCGATGCAAAAGCCACGGTTTTCTATTTCAGTTCGACGCAAAGCCCACGATTTTTTCCTATATATTCCATAGGTGGTCGAACTCATTTCTATTTCAGGTCGATGCAAAACCCATGGTTTTTACAACACCAAACGATCATAAGAAAAATACAATTGATTCCAACTTTTAAAACGCTTTGCAATGGCTAATATAACAACAACAAGCAAGGCCGAGTAAATACAAGTATCGCGGCGTACATACTTCTTGTTGTATGCCGCGAATATGAGTGCAGGTGTTCAATAAATATATATAAATATCAATATAAAATCAATTTGATAGAACCACAACTCTAGATGTTGCGTAATTTACGTGTTTTGCGTAAATCTTCATTTGTATATAGAGTTTATTGTCTAGCTTCTCTTCTCACCAGAACCTATTGGGTAAATAAAATTTTAATCTCTCAAAAGGTTGTTTAAAAAATACTTGACCTCTTTGGACATTAAATTTAATGCGTTATAGATTATTAAGCTAGACAGAGATTGGATCTTTTTCCATGAGGTGCAGTCGATACGAAAATAATGCCTAAATAGTAACAATTATATAAATAAATCTAATCAGTTATTAATATATAAATTTCCTTAATAAATTTGGGCCTAAACAAGAACCTGATTTTTTTTATACCCATCACAAACGGATCAGAAACATTAATAGTTCCTGTACGCAGGCTAGTGTTGAAAATGGGCCAAATCGGTCAGAGAACATCCCTACAGTACTATGTAAATTGAGGACAGGTCCGTTTTTTGAAAGGAATAAAAAATTGGCTTTTCGCTCATTACTCATAAATCTACAAAAATTCTCACATTCCCTGATCGATGCTGTAGTATCTCTACGAAAATAGAAAAATCAGCCGCGACTACTTATGTGTATAGAGCGAGAAAACTTTTCTAACGCACAGAAGCAAAACTTGAAAACCCCAACCCCCAAAAAATATATAAATTCTTAGCCAGTTTTAAATCCGGAATATACCTGATACCTGAACATGTCTGTCCATTCATCTGTCAGTCTGTGCAACTATGCAACATCTGTGGTAAACATTCCCCCACTCGCAAGAATCGGTTACAAACTTATAAAAGGATTTGAAAATGACCAAAACCTTTGAAAAAAGACGCTTACACTGCCCAATGTGAATACCTTTTTTTCTGTATTTTTTGTTTGTTACTCATAAAATGCAACACACCCACACATAAATATTCAATATTAACCTTCGCGCAAGAACTTCGAATGTGTTTCCCATATTTGATGTCGACAGCTTCATTTTTGCGGGCAGGATAATGTTTACAATAGACATTACACAGACGGACAGACGACAATTTCATACTGATCGACAATATATATATACTTTGGGGCGTGTCTGACGCTCCCTTCTGGACATTGTAAGCGTTTTGACAACGTGAATATACGCTTCACCCTTCGACGATGGTCAGAAAAATAAGAAAGATTTGAGTTCGGAAAATTGCTTGCATAGTGCTGATAAGATCATTAATTAAAATGTGCAGGATATGCACGATAAAGTAAACGGCGATCGCATGTCGTATGCGCAGACATATTCGCTACCACTTGCAATTAGGTATTTTACATAAGGTGTTCCTTTTACTTTCGAGATGGTTCGCAAATAAAACCGAGGAACCGAATTTCCTTTGTAAGTCTATATAAAAATTTGTAAAAGTCTTATTAGTAAAACCGTATCTAGTCTTTTAAAGAGATATAGTGTTAGTTGATGTTGTGGTGATATCTTCAACCTTAAAACGCAATCATTTAAATGTTTAACTATATGTATATATATATATGGTATGTAGTGTAAAAATAAATTCTTTAACGAAAAGTTTAACTTTACTTCACACCAACATGAATTGTCAAGTATACGTCGTTGTAAGAAAACAAAGTGTATACATATACATATAAAAACGTAATTAAACTGCTGGGGGTTGTACATACGCATATAAGCATAAGCATAAGCATTAACTCGCGTGAATTTCTCATATTTTAAGCTCTTCTTATGTATATAACTTTCCTATATTGTGCTGTTATTCTCTTTGCGTAGAATACTATAGACAAACTAGTGCAGCGAGCAAATGCATCCATGATACTTGGTACGTCTTCGTGGAAGGAACAGTTCGTAGAGGCACTTACACTGACACCAGGTAATGTGAACTTTATTATCATCATCAGTATGCGCGCATATAAAATAAATAAATAAAATAAATAGAAAAAAATATATAAACGATTATGAAAAATAAATGAAATTAAAATAAAAACAGATTTAATAAACATTTGTGCATTTCAGCAGAAGAGGGAGGAGAAGAAGAAGGGGAAGAGCCCACACCAACGTGTGCGAATTATGTAATGCATTTTGTTACTTTATTCTGGAAAATATTATTTGCATTCGTCCCACCAACAGGTAAGGACATCAGCTAGAAGTAATTTTAATTTAGAAACACTGCCTTAGCACGCCTGGCAGCCGTAGAAAGACGACGTACGAGACGCAGACGACAAACAACAAAAAAGGACAAGAAAAATAAAAAGCGATTATTTAAATAACAAATTCTAGTATAACCTAAAGGGTATAATGAACAATATATCGCTTACTTGCCATGTCTCGTGACTTAAACGAGTCTAATGTATATTTGATATCTAGACGCGATTAAGACGACACGATAACGGCGTGTAATGTGTAATACTTACCTTGGCAATATATGCTCCACTTAAAAAAGACGACCGACTGACCGATCGCCCGTCAACAATCACATCGCAGCCATGACTTAATTTTAAATAAAATTATCCATGAACACAAACCTTGAACTCCACATAAGCATAAAAAAACCAAGTTATTCGTATCTTGCATGCACCTCAAGCATGCATAGCGTGACTGGTGGAATTAGTTTTTACTTTCATTCGACTTTAAAATCATTCAATTACAATTAATTCCTAACCATAATAACCACACCCTGTTCTTAAGTGTAGCAATAAAAATTTAGATATTAACATTCTTCTTATGCAGTTCTGCATGCACATTACATACTAAGTTTATTTATTTATTGACTTTATTTACTTATACATGAAACTCAACTAAAACAAATCGACAGTCGAGTTCAATTAACTCTTAAAGGAAATCTTATATTAATTAATATTAAAACCTGGTATGAGTATATATGTATATATATATATATATATATATATGTATAAGTGTAATAAAACAAATAAGAAGGAAAAAAAAGAAAACAAAAGCATGTAGACAACTAGCATAGAATCACCCACAACCAGTAGAGGACCAAATTGCAAATGAACCCCTAAGCCATCGCAAACATGCAACAGCTTGGCAACTGATAAAATTCAACAACAATTAATTTGCGAATCATAATAACTTATTAAGGTTAAAAGTTAGTTTAAGTACGACGTAGGTAAATCGCGCGTATTAAGCAATGTAGCTTTAATGGACTTTAAAGAGTCCGGTAATGAGAATAAGTGACAGAGACGTCATTTAGGTTTCTGCAAACAACTCTGAGCGGGTTAAACGGCTCATAATTATATTTACATTGACTGAACTTAATCAAGGTAGAGTGCCTAGAGATGCGCTTAGGGACTTTACAGCTTATCTCACCAAGTAAAGCAGGCGAGTCAATCCGTTTCATCATTCCGTTTGTAGTCCGCCTATATCTTTGGAACTTTTAAAGTCACAAAAACTGAAAGATGAGAGATCGAAACACATAATTACGGGAATGATGTGAGCGAAGCTTTAAAATCGAATTCAAAGCGCGTTTTGAAGTGCGGGAGGAATTTTATGGCCCATCCGAAAATTGCTTCAAAATTACTAAAATATCAAAAAATTTACTTTAATAGACAGTAACTTATAGCGGTGAGTCAAAAGTCCTCCCCATTCCAAAATTTTGTGCGTATATTCCTTCAGTTTTCATGAACTGCTCAATGTCACGTCTTTGCCTAAAAAAATTCACCTGAAAGAGAAGAACATCTCAATTTTTTCGGTGCGAAAACATCAGCAACCAGTGAGAAAGCATTGGTCATTAAGGCCACCATCAACGTACAACAGTTTCATAGTAGAAACATTTAAAAAAATCCGATAATAAAATCTATCAAATCCTCGTAAAAGATCTGTAAATATATATATATATATACATATATATGCACATATTCTTAATCACACAATCATTCTTGGCGGACGTGATCCGCTTTCGAAGGCGATGAACTTGTCGCCACGTTGCGTTAACAGATATTGATTTAAAATTCGGAACCAACGTTTACAACGTCAATGCACTGCAACGGAAGTGATCCAATTACATACTAACACATTATTCAAAAAAGCTTAAGGTTACGGTTTATAAAGTAAGACGTATTAAAGTATATTCCAGCAGAAATATTTCCCAAAGCCATCTAAAAGGTCTATGTAATGAAAAAAAATGGTGAACGACAAACTGTCACTTTCGCAATTGACAAAGGACTTCAAAGTTTTAGTTTAAGGTGGTGACTCGCCTTAGGAAAAAAAGCACAACCTTCCTACGTGCCTTAGCTTCTAAATTTTTTCGCTGGTTGTATATAATATAGTGAAAGTAATACAGCAAAGGTTGACTTTCCCCATTTACTACTAAAATTGTTATTAACGGTAGGTAATTTTTTTTTAAAGGCTACAAGCAATCGATACTCGAGTTTAACTCTTGTAAAATCGAAATCTAGATTAAAATTTGGCTCAATCGTTCTTCTGTCTGGTAGCTTAGCCTAAATTTGTGTTTGATGTCATGTGTGTGCTGTGAAGGGCATTTATTTTCAATAGATCGGCGCCACCGGCCACACAGCTCTGGAAAAAAACTCTGCAGCAGGATCGGATGAAACGCACCGAAATTTTTGGCAAACAACCTAAGAACTTTTCACATCATGCATTAATTTAAAATTGGAGAAAAGCAGTTACCACCGGTGGAACGATTTCCGGAAATCTGAGACAATCTCATTTTTGAATCTCTTCATAAGTGGTCCTTTAGAAGGATGAATTTTAAAGACTGAGGGAAAAAATTCAAATCCGTGTACATATATATGATAACGCTCAAGTCCTTAATGTCTAGAAATGAAGAGAATATGACGATTGTACGCAACTGTGTTAACGATGACCTAAAATCGTTAAGCTAGCTGGAATATGTTTGTCAATAATTGATTGAATGTTCAATGTGCTGGCCACCAAACGAAAGAATCGAATATTCGAGAGGGAGTTCGATGAGGACCAACCAAAAACCCTAACCAAAAAACTTATGTTGGGAGTACGAGGAAAGAATTTAAAGGATTTCGTGTAAAAATTGTAGAGTTCTATTGTGAGACTTTAAAGAATTGCTTGGGATACAAATAAATATTAAAGAATTTTTTTTGAGCTCTGCGGTAAATACTTTAAAATTTACTTTTACATATTACATAGGGTGCAAGTAACCTATGTATCTTTAAGTTCAAAGAAAATTGTAAATCTTTGGAAAAAAAAATAAACACTACTAACGATCCCTTAGAATGATAAGAAGTTTTAAAAGACTTGTCTTCAAAAGTATTAAGACTATGTTTAATGTCCTTTAAAGTTTACTTGTAACCTTGTTTTGTCTGCATACTTTCTTCTTTCTTTCTTTCTTCGTAACATCCACACAATTATCCACAAAACCCATGAAAAGATACAAATGTTCCCCAAAACACCAGAAGACAGTAGAGCATTTTCCTTTTTATCTTATAAGACAAGCCCGAAGGTATCGAAGCTCGCAAAACTTGTAAAAATTGCTTTTGATTATAATCAATGCGTAGGGCACGTTGTCTTAGGTACTTTTCAATTCACTTCATTTAGTTCTCATTAAATTTTGACTTCATCTTTAATAGATTTTGATTTTTTTCGTCAAATAGAATCCACTTTCACTTGTGATGATCTTTTAATCTTTACTCTTTCGCGCTTTCTCTCTTGTTTGTTTTTTTCGTTTCTTTTCTCTTATTCGCAGAAATTGCCGGTGGTTATTTGTGTTTTTTTGTCTCAATATGTGCCATTGGCGTTGTTACAGCCATTATCGGTGACGTAGCAGGACATTTTGGATGTACGTTGGGGATTAAGGATGCTGTCACTGCCATTTGTTTCGTTGCTCTTGGCACCAGTATACCAGGTAAGCTGAAAATATACAAATCGTCTCGAACCGTCCCGTTACTAAATATGTTTCAATTCTCGTTAAAGATACTTTTGCCAGCAAAGTAGCTGCCATACAAGATAAATATGCTGATGCGAGCGTTGGCAATGTAACCGGCAGTAATGCCGTAAATGTCTTCCTAGGTATTGGAGTAGCGTGGACTGTGGCTGCTATTTACCATGAAGCGCAAGGTCAAGTATTTGCCGTGGAACCCGGAACGTGAGTAATACATTTATTCTAACCCTGCTCTGGTACTACGTGAAATGTATTTCTTATGTAATTTCGATTTCCTTCGATTTCCTGTTGGCTATACTTTGCGTTTAGAAATTTTGTTGCATCTCTTAGAGACTTTTCGCTTTTCCCTTATTGTTGCGGCTTGCATGAAGGTCTTTCCTACAATATCGCACCTGGAATTAATCCCTTCGTCATTGGTGTGCGTTATCTGCTCTTTTCATTTTAATTATTGATATATTGGGCGAAGCGAATAATTTGTGAATGTATATGTGCATTCTGCATTGAACAACTGTCACCTGCTAAGTCACTTAAGTCATCAAGGATCTACAGAGCATTTCCTAAGTAAAGTCGCCCTATATTTTTTGCTGCATTCTCGTCCCAGCAAAATATCTGCATCGTTTAATAATACAGCCGTACTTTATTTCTAATGATTCGACGCATATTGTCGATGTCACAAACGTCGAATTAGTGCGATTTATTCCAGAGGAAGAAAATGTAGTAGTCGTCGTTGAAGATTACATTCTAAAGAGATTCCTAACTTATATTCAGCTCATATCTCTCCTTAGCTTGGTACACAAGCATTATATCCCGAAGTACAAGGAAAACCTTCTGCCGAAGATTGTTTCTATTGTTAAAGCACACTTTTTTATAATTTCGTAGTACTTCACAGCTAATTAAGCAAATTAAAAATCATACATAGGTAGTCTGCTATGGTTACGGGTCACCAAGTTGGATGAACTCTTTTCACGACCTATTTTTTTTTTTTCGATTTTGTGCGGAATTTTTAAATAAAGCGAATTAAAAACCGGCTCGACTAACTTGAGAATGTAATCATGACGATTATAAACGGATCTTTAGACCGATTTTATTGATTTTAGAGCTTCATTTGACAAGATTGTAAAGGAAAAATTAATATAAAATTCGAAAGGTTTAATTTTGTTTTGAAAAGATGAGTGGACTACGGAGAGGTATGATTAAATCGATTGGGCGGGCTATTCGGCTAAGCCTCCGGTATTATTAATTTCATTACTTACGTACCTGATGCCACTTTTTGCTGTTTGTCATTGATCTATACGTTGCACCTGATTTGCAAAATGAAAGAAACGATAACATCTTGAGACGCCTTTAAGGCGTTCTTAAGAAAATAAGAGGAAAAATCAAGGAATATATTCACACCTTAGCTAATCGCGTAGCCTTAAAGTAACACATTGATTCGATTCGATCTGCAACCAAAGTGAATCTGCAAAGTATGTGGGAAGATTTTGAAATTAGCGAACACATCTCGCATCAAAAACATAAGAAGACCCCGAAGCAGTCAAAGAGTACATACATCATTCAATGCGTCTGCAGTCTGACACATATGTGGCATCACCGTTGACAGACTCGTATGATTTCTGGATAGTAGCAAACTCCAATTTTGAAGGCTACTAAGATCCGGAAATCTTATGAATCCATTAAAAGAGTCCGGCGTCAGGGCGGAGACCTATTGAGTGATGTTAGACGAATGGTACCAAAGCAGCGTTAGAATATAAAACTATTTAAATTAAATTTAAGAATATTTTTTTTTCTTGCTTAGTTTGGCATTTTCCGTGACATTGTTCTGTTCGGAAGCCTTTATAGCGATTACAATATTAATGCTAAGACGAAGTAAAACAGTTGGTGGTGAATTGGGCGGCCCTGTAACGATTAAGTACGTTAGTGGTTTCTTTTTGTTTAGTCTATGGCTTATCTACTTAATTGTGAGCAGTTTGGAAGCTTATGAAGTCATTCAAGGATTCTAAGTAAAAAAAATGCAAAAAATAAATGAAAGAAAAGAACTCAACGAAGGAGTTAAACAACTAATTAAAACGGCACTGTATGAAAACTACCACAAACATAAGTTAAATAAAAATTTAGTAAATTAATTAAAATTAATGTAGAAGAAGAAGCAAAGAAGTTAAATAACATTTTATTTATAAGAGCATCCAATTAATCAACAGTTAAATAATAAGTGCGTTCGTTCATCCATCAGACAAAAAAGTCAAACGAGTGAATTATTCAGTCAGTCAGTCAGTTAGTTAGAAAATTATTAGCTTAGCCAAAAAATAAATAAATAAATAAATAAATAAAACATAATTTTTAATTAAACTTAAATTAATTAAATTATTATGCAAAAAACAAAATGCAAAACCAAAACTCAACCATACTTAACAGGTATTTATTAATTTTTTTATAACAGAAAAAAAGTAAAAACTTCCTTAAGATCTTATATTGTCAATCCGAACTCGAGATCAGTGAAACATTAAAATATATACGCCATACATACGCCAGACAAAAACAAAAATTCAACAGATGGTTAAATAAAGGAAAAAATTCAATTCTTTCGTTTTCGCAACTCTCATGAATTCCGTGTTTACTTAAAAAGAAAGAACTTAAAAAAAAAAATATGTATTATTAAATGTAATTGAAAAACAAAAAAATTCTTAAAGAGAAAAAAAAGGCCCAAAATGAATGAGGTTAGAAAAAAAAAAAAAAATAAAAAAAAACAGAATTTGTATATGTTTATAAAGTAAACAGCAAAGCAGAATGAAATATGATGAAAATAGCAAAAACAGAAAACAAAAAGGAAATATAAAAACAAAAACAAAAACAAACTTATCCTATAAATATATTTATGTATATTGTAATTATTTTATAAGCAACAGAAAAGAAATGATATACGATTTTTTTGTTTTTTTTTTTTTGTTTTGTTTTCGTTTACATTTTCTTATTTACTCATAAAAATTTCGTTTTATTTTTTAAGTATAATTTAGATCAAACAAAAACGCTTTTAATGCTCTGTCTTGCTGTGTAGATAAACAAAAAACGAATACATCGGGAAAAGAAAACACAATATATACAATTATTGTTAATTTGATTTGCTCTTCAGTTCTTAATATGACGTTCAATCGATGTTGTTTTTATGTTAACGTTTAAGAATTCCTTTTGTTAATAAAATTCTTTAGAAAAAATAATAATTTTAATATTTTCTGTTTATTTCAGAGAAACTCAACTCATTCTTTCGCTTTACATATAATAAGCTTTTTATTCTCAAAATAATTTTCGAAAAACTCATAAGTTGCACGCATTCATATCAGAGATTTTTAAATTATAGTAGAGCTTTTACTTTTTATTACTCAGTCAGTTATCCATTTTGCCGGTGAACATTTCTCGAAAGAAGAAGATGGGCGTCCACAGCACGACAACAGACGGTCTTAAAAATTACGCTATTATCTGTTTAAAATGGAAAAGAAATATCTCTTAATAATTCTCAGAGTATAAAACAGCACAACTCCTCTAAGTCACAACGCGATCTTACACGAAGAGATTCCCATTGAAAATGTCGCGTAATCAATAATATTATGTAATCATCAAGACTTTGTTGTACAATTGTAATAATTTCTAAACTCATTTCAAAATTATAGATAAGTAGGGTAAGGTAATATTGAATTCAATGCTTCAGTTAAGGGACGCTAATCAATGCTTGGCGTAAGTCTTTGAAAAACATTTCGCCACGAATTCAACCCATAAATTTGTCTTTCTCTGAGAAAGGAACGCGTTAGATTCGCGCCATTACCCATTCGTTTGTATAGACCGGCAGGTGTTACGTAAGTGCTACGTATATTAGAGAAAGTCATCCTATATGTTCAAATGCAAAAAAAACGAAAGCGAACAGACGACAAGTTAAGAATGTTTCGTTTTAGTTTAAGACGAATAGGAATTTTTTTATTTCGTTCTTGCAAAATCAATATGATTTTTGTTAAATGTTTTTTATGTTGTTTATTATGATTACGATCGCGAACAATGAATTTTAAAACTAAAACACCAATATATTGCTTTTTAATTTATTATTATACACATACATATACAAATATTGCAAACATTATACAAATCTGTAGATACAAGTATTATTAAGGATAACACAATTATTAAGAAATTGTTGTTTATTATTGAAATATTTTTTAATTCATGTTATGAAAAAGCAAAAAAAAGAAATGACAATTTATGTAACTGTCTTTATACATATAAGTATATCCGATTTATTTTATAATTAATTTAAGGGGAATTTGTAATTACTTTATATAGAAAATCTGAAAACAAGTTGTTTATTGCAAAAGTTTATTTTTTTTTTATAAGAGAGTATTGTGCTTCGCTGTAAAAATATTTTTAGATTCATTTTAATTATATTTTAAAAATTTATTACATATTGTTACATACGGAGATAAGCCTTAGGAGTTGTTCGAATAACGCCTAATCAATAAGATATTATGTGAAACTTGATTTAATTTACAATTCAATCAAATTTTCTTACATCGGTGAATAACGATTGAGAACAAACAATTTTTTTTCTTCATTTAATGCAGCACTCCTTCAAGCCGAAAGTCGAAAAAGTCGAAAGCTTCGCAAGCATATGACGACGTACCTTTTTATAACATGTTATTCAATTTTAAACTATAATTTAACCAGCCTCCTAATCCGCAATTTAATCCAGTATTTGTTGCTGTAGTTAGTATGAGAGATTTGAATTCAATTTTGTTAAAATGAAATTTGGTCTCGATTTTATTAAAGTAAGGAAGATGTGGTTATATGCATCATCGTTTACATTTATTTATCCATTTACTCGACAAATTAATAAAACTTATTACCTTCTCTCTGTGCAATAATTATTCAAAAATACTTTAAGAGCTTTTTCCGAGGATCATAACTGGTGTTATTTCTTTATTTTTTTCATATACACCTTACTGTTAGAAAATTAAAAACGACTCCAAAAACCGTAAACTTTTGCTTCCATTAAACGATCAAGGCCGTACATCTAGAGAACGCCCCGTTCGATTCTTAAATCCTAAATTGGTCTCATAACAAAATTTATACATTTTTTTCGAGGTATTATTAGGAAGGATCGAGAAGTGCGGAGAAACGACTAAGAGAAAGAAAGTGATAAATCGATTCTAAATCTCACGCTGATCAAGAATATGTATCGTAATGGAATTTTCATGAGTATTTCCAGTCGTTACAAGCGGAACGATAACTTTATTCTCCTGTAAACCAATCCAATCCTATAAACTGAACCATATAGATTATGCGGGATTAGAAGAGTCTATATCAGTTTATATGATCCGAGGTCATTTGTCATTTGTTATGTACGGATCGCACAATATTTGTCAACCAGCTCGAGGACCCCTTTTCCATTTTTTATTCCCATGTCAGTACAATATATGCAATAAAATAATAAACGGTGAACATTTCAATAACTTTCTGCCAGACTAATACAAATCGAATTCGTTACTGACTCTTTTGTCAATGTTCAAGACTTGGCACTATCTGCGAGTGCAAAATTGGGAAGTTTTTTGACAGTCCGGCAAGCAATTTCTAACATTCTTATTATTATTAATTAACAACAACAGTATTTGAATGAATAATGATCATGTTACAAAGCGCTATACGAATTTGATAAGTTATGCTTTCAAAAAACACGCTTAAGGCTTAAGAAGAATGTAAAAGTACTTACGTTTAAGGATACGTTTAAGACAGTATAGGAATGCTTAAGTATCCAGGGAATGATTTGAAAAATACGGACATAGCGCAACCGTAATAATACTGTCTAGGGCCTGCGACAAAAATTGAATTTTGCCGAGCTTTTCAATAAGAATTTAATGAATATATTAAAATAGTAATGCATTAGAAATGAATGTATCTAGAATGGCCTATTGCCGCCTCCTCCTTTTTCCTCATTTGGAAATTGCATTTCTCACACTTTAACAAAATCGAAGCGTTGCAATTTATTGAAAGCAACTCTATGCTCTCTCCATTCTCCACATATACTTTTTTTTATAAACCATGCAAAGGAAAAAACCAGACGAAAAATCAAAGCCATTTTACAAGTAGAGAATGAGTCTATCGTTAAGTAAACAGGCAATAGTTTTGCATATTTCAATAAGCGAATTAAATTATAATTTCTTGATCAATTAAGAAGTGAAAGTTCTTTGTGGACCATATGGAGAATGGTGAGAGCAGAGCTAATTTCGTTAATTTCCTTTTCGCTAAATCACTTCGACAATCTCTTTAAAACGAAAAATCACCACGACATTCTCTGTTAAACGAAAAATCGCCAATTCAATCGTTTGACATGTTTAGAATTTAGAGACATAACGCACTATATAACAATATAACAACACGAGTGCAGAGAAAACATAAGACGTAGTACCAGAAACTAAACTCAAATTTAATCAAGTCAAGTTCTAGTATCAAAACATCGCCTTTCATTGTATGCAGTACTTACTTAGACTCCTTACTTTAGTGTTTATTAAAGTTAGGTTAGATGAGAAAATTGGTTTTATTGGTGGAGGAAATATGGCTTTTGCCATTGGTTCTGATCTAATCAATCGTGGTATTATCGAAACCGGTCAAAACTAAAGCTGAAACCCATCGTTTGCTGTTTTCTTCGAATATTTGCAATTTTCATCTCATTTTCTTACTACGCAAAAAAAAAACAAGTTAACAAAAATGACAACGAGGAGCAAAATTTCAACTTAGATAACCCACCGCCAGAAGTCAAAATATGAAAATTGCAAATCTTGAACTCAACTGTTAGTCAGGCAGAGGCAATTTTCGCACTCAACATTCAAAAGGAATCATGTAAATATTTCTATCATTTTTCCAATACCAATATCGATTTAAAACAACGAAGCTATGAAATTTTCACTTTATTTCGATTTCTTTCAGCTGCAGAAATCAGAAAGATTTTCAAATGGAGGTTTTTGCTTTATCTGCGTGTTGTGTGTCCAAATAACGGCTAACAAGGGAGCCCTTGGATCCTTGATCTATGGTGGGCATAAATATGGCTTTGTCCAAATAACAAGTCGAAATAATATTTAAGAGAAACGAACTTTCTAGAGTAGAAACTTTAGAAAATTGTAAATACTTTACTTTGCTACTCTTATATATACATGCAAGAAAACAACAATTTTGTAAACGATTTATTTTTCTCTTTTTTATATTAAATATATATTTGTTACATCTATTTCGGTGATATTTAGAATAAACTAGTAATAATAGTAATTACAAAAAGGAAAATCCTATCAATTCATGATTCCTCTGAATTGCCTCGAAGGCGGAGCAAATTGAATAGACAGCACATTTATATCATATTCGTATGCAATTTACGCAATATTTCAAATGACAAAAATATTTTTAAATCATCAACGAATCAGCAGGAGTCCCATTGTTCAGAAGTTGCGCATATCCTCGCAAGGGTGTATATTGAGTTGCCAGCGTGCCAGTTGCAGAATGTACAGAAGTAAGTCTACGCGTAGTATGATTACATCAAAGAAATGAACGTCACGTCCTTTACAATACAGATAATATATAAAAATAATTTATATTCTATACGGAATTTAACTAAATATATTCAGTTGTTAGTGCTTTAAGTCTAAATTTTGTTATCGTATTATTAAATATTTTTTATTAATTGTTTGAGATTAAATTCATGTATTAATGCATACAGACTATGGAAATAACTTCGAAAATAATAAAAGAAACTGTTAAGCATATTGATGTGATAAAATAATAATAATGAAAAGATTCTCCGAAGAATGCTGCACACATGTAAGTAACGAAAACATCTATGATTTAACATTTAACATATTTTCGTATGTGCTTTCCCATTCAACAGAGTTTCTGCTTCTTCTTAATTGCTTTGCCACTTTAATGGAGTTCCTTGCTTTGCCGGGTTAATAGAGCTCTCTAATCTGCTTTGCAGGTTTAACAGAGCTCTCTAATCTAGAGATGTTTTCTATAGACACAGATCAGCTGTATATATATATATATATATATATATATATATATATTTATGTACATAAATATATCCATATATACATATATGCGTACGTAGTTAGACAAACGAACCATTGCTTAAATTTAAATTAGCAAGCATCATTATCACATGCTCGAGGGTGCAGTGGATTTGAAACAATTTTGTCAATGGTTGCCCGCTTTCAATTTCATCAAAGGTACTATTCTTAAATC
>CCAG010016047.1:0-45762 GCA_001077435.1 Glossina morsitans morsitans | reverse complement strand
GAAAAGCGTAATGGTGGGTATGCGAGATTGATCTATTTGTAGGAACACCTCCCGTCTATAATAAAAATAAATTCGATGGTACCTCTAAAAGTGCTTTTAATAAAGTGCTTTTTGGCTCATGTTCCAAAATCATGTAGATCTAAATCTGATAATGGACCCATTTATTTAAAGGTGAAATATTAGGATGAGATAAGTGGTATTCTATTTAGGTCCAATATCAACGTTATTACTACTTCCTTGCTTTTCCGCTTTTTTTTCAATCTTTATTGCAGTTTTATTGGTGTCAGTATTGACTTTAAGTATTTTTCCGCTGCATTATTTGGTGGTGCTTTCATCATGAGCGCTTTCTGAATGTCCCTTCTCCGCAAAAGGTTTACGCCGGCATCTGTACTGAATGTGCCTTTTGGCCGGCATTGGCATTTCGAGTTTTGCGATATCTTGGTATCCCTTTGGTATTTACATGTAACACTGGACTTTTTGAACATATTTGAACATTTTCCGTACGTTGGCAATTGGTTTAAATGGTTGGCATCCTGTCTACGCCATTGTTAAACTTACCTTAAAACTATAATAATATTTACAATAATATATAGATATGATAACAGTAATAATCAATCAATCAATCAACCTTACTGTTTGTCGTCAACTGCCTGCTATTCATCGTTTGTGATATGTAGATGTCGCCACTATTGACAAATCATTCTACGAAGTTATGGAGTGATGTGCAAAAAGCACAATCCCATTCTACCCACTGTGTATAACTCACTACTGCCTACTTTATGCTATTACGGTCTATCACTTATTGTTTACCATTTGTATTTACCACTTACTATTATTTAGTAAGTGTAGACTTTTTCTGCATATTGCAGCTACTTTCTGCTAGTTACCTACTACTGCATTACGTAGTACTTATTATCGTTACCACGCAGTGCTGTCTCTTACCTACTGTTAATTACTTCTTTTGTAAGTTGTAAAAGCAAAAAGAAAAATCTTTGCACCGTTTTGGTGTCTTAGTATTAAGGGACATTCACATTTATATTAACCTTATAAGCATATTTCAAAACGAAATTTATATATGTATTTTAATTTATAGATGTTTTAAATTTGACCGCAATAAATGGAGAAAAGTATTTTGATGCACTAAATGATTGTTCAAAATTTGGACACAGTTTCTTCAGCATTTTGTATCCATATAATACATACATATTTTTAAAAAGTAATACACATAAGTTACATATTTTAGAAAGTAATTTCATATAGTACCGGAGATATAAGGAGAATAAGTACTAATAATATAGTAGTAGGTAACTAGCAGATACAAGCTGAAAAAGTCTACACTTCTAGAAAAGTCTACATAACTTCGTAGAATGATTTGTCAATAGTGGCGACCTCTACATATCATAAACGATGAATAGCAGGCTGTTGATGGCAAACAGTAAGGTTGATTGATTGATTATTACTGTTATTATATGTATACATATTATTGTAAATATTATTATAGTTTTAAGGTAAGTTTAACAATGGCGTAGACAGGATGCCAGCCATTTAAAACAATTGCCAACGTATCTCAATGTACGTAGTATAGTAGTAGTAATACTGAGAAGTACACGGTAACTGAGGTAGTAATAAGCAATAGTAAATAGACCAGTAAATAGTAGGCAGTAAATTACTGTTACATAGCAGGCAAATACACTAATAGCTAATTTTAGTTTTATGAGGCAATAGTAGACGTCGGCAAGTAATAGTAAAGAGTAGTAAGCGCGGGAAAGTGGCGTCCAAATCTAGTGATATTTTTGTTTCTGTAGTGATATATTTGTTGTTGTAGAGTTTGTAGATCAAGTCGAGTGTTTACTTTTGCGGATAAGAACAATGCCGCTACAAGCAAACGAAAAATCGTTTATCATTAGTCGCATCATTTTATCGCATTCGATATAGAATTCTTTTATAAACGTACAGAGCGCTACAAAAACACCACTAATATATAGCAATAGACAGCAGGTGGTTCGTAGTAGCAGGAAGAATTAATTCGTCAATTCAGTGAGGCATTATTTCGTTTTACATTAAAACGAGGCTTGGGCGATCAGTTGATGTAATGTGACAATTTGGACGCTCGAATGTCACTTTTTATCATCGTTAAGAATGTCATTTTTATATCTTCGCAAAATAACTAAATTGACAACAACGGAAAATGTTCAAATATGTTCAAGAAGTCCAGTGTTACATGTAAAAACCAAAGGGATACCAAGATATCGCAAAACTCGAAATGCCAATGCCGGCCAAAAGGCACATTCAGTACAGATGCCGGCGTAAACATTTTGCGGAGAAGGGACATTCAGAAAGCGCTCATGATGAAAGCACCACCAAATAATGCAGCGGAAAAATATTTAAAGTCAATACTGACACCAATAAAACTGCAATAAAGATTGAGAAAAAAGTGGAAAAGCAAGGGAGTAGTAATAACGTTGATATTGGACCTAAATAGAATACCACTTATCTCATCCTAATATTTCACCTTTAAATAAATGGGTCCATTATCAGATTTAGATCTACATGATTTTGGAACATGGGCCAAAAAGCACTTTATTAAAAGCACTTTTAGAGGTACCATCGAATTTATTTTTTATATATACGGGAGGTGTTCCTACAAAAAGATCAATCTCGCATACCCACCATTACGCTTTTCACATTCTACTTTCCAAGTTCTTGTATTTGATATCCGTATCGCTGGTATTATGAAGAAAAAATTAATCGCGGTGTCTACTACATTCCTTTTAAAATTAACCCACTTTTAGGCAGATAATATATCTTCATTTGAGAAATGTACAAAATGGTTTTAAAGTTTCAAAAAAGTGAAAAGAAATAAAAATTAATTTCTCGTAACTTTGTATGGGCATGGCCGATTGTTTTCATTTTTTGAGTCGGGTGTTTCGTAAAATAAATGTATAAAGTTTTAGCATTATAACTTTTGTAATATCGAAGTCCCGAGCCGTAACCACCACAAATTTTTGTTAAGAAAATGGAGTTTTTGCTCCGCTGAGAATTTCTGCTTTTACCAATTTAGCTCATTTTCAATACCAATCTGCGTGCAGAAATTTCCAATGTTCCTACCAAATTTGAAGTCGATATCTTCAAACATACATAAATTTGTGTTGCATAATTTGGGAAAAAACAGACTGAGTATGTCTCAGTCCTTCAGTGGTGGGTATAAAAAGATTTAATAATTATATTTTATAAATTTAATTGTTCGTTTTTATAGTTGATTAAGAATATTATATCACTCATATATCAAATTTATTTAATTTATTTATAAAACATGAGGGGTAACATCTTTCTAAATTGAAAATAAAAAAAATCGTTTTTATCAAGAACGAAACGGATAAGATTATCCGTAATTTAAAAAAAAAATAAAAGTGCTTTTAATAAACTGGCCTTGCGCCTATACACCAAGACCTGATAATGGAAATAGCCATTTAAAGGTGAAATATTAGGAAGAGGTAAGTGGTGTTGAATCTTTATTTCACGATGTACTTAATATTTCAGATTACGTTCGCGTATTTTTTGCATGAGAATTACTCTAAGACATATCACATTTTTAGAGTACGCCGAATATACTTCACCAAATTAACGACTTCCTAATTTAGCTCCGATATCAGAGTTATTATGATTCCATTGCTTTTCCTCTTCTTTCTCAATCTTTATTGCAGTTTTCTTGGCCTCAGTATTGACATTAAAACTTTCCCTCTGCATTATTTGGTGTTGTTTTAAATTTCTTTCGGTTTCTTTATGTTTACTTTTATTGTGAACAAAATCAAGTATCTTAGTATCTTAGTTGGTGCTAAAGGCAAGTTATTAGGTTTAGCAGTCATTTACAAAATTGCAAGACTTCTTTTTGATGAAGGTTCCATAGCTCGCGCTACCCTACGCAGAAAAGTCTGTACTGTATGTGCTCATTGGCCTTTGTGATCTCTTTAGTATCGCTTTGGTATTTATCTACAACACTGTTTAATTGTTTAACTATACTTCCATTGTTTTTTTTTTTTTTCGTTTTCATTCAATTCAGTTTTTTTGTAAAGATTCAAAAATCAAATCTTTCATGAGTATCGGTAAAAAAAGCCATTCGAGCTTATGATAAGAGCGTTACACATGTCACATTACATTAACTGACCTAATCCAAAACAAGAGAAACGTTTAAAAGGTTAGTAGCCTGAATCCTATAGTAGGAGGGTGAATTTTAAATCCTTTAAAACTTACTTATACTCCTAATAAGAAGGCTATGCTCTACAGATTTATATATATTACATACATAAAAACTATATAAACAACATGAAATTCGCATAGATATAATGAATTATCGAGTAAACTAAATATTTTCTCTATTTATTCAACGTAAACAATTAAGACAGCTTCGACCTGACCTACTTTATAAATGAAGTTTGATGTCCTCGTAACGATTTGTACCCAAGAAATGCATCGCTTTTCCAAAAATATTAACGAAACCTTTTTATGATTAAAAACATCAAATAGGCGAACATTAAGTTTTAAAAATATTTCGAAAATGAACATTAAATTTCTACTTTAATGGTATGATTGGTGGAAGCGTTTTTAAAAGCCCTTACATTTGACGATTTTAAACTAAACTGAGCTGTATGAAGTTGCTTAGGCTGTTTGTCTACATTCCATGGTGTAAAATTAAATGCTGGAATATCACTACAAGGAATTAAGTCATTCGGTTCATCTTTGCGATGTTCCATAACATATTTGCGGATATGCTTAATATCGTCTCCATTACGGCAAATGATCTGCGACAATTTAGTTCCATAGATTTCATGCAGTTGATCTGATGGTAAGTTATAAGTAAAAAGACGTTAAGCAGCTAAAAATCGATATATTATGAGCACGAGTTACCTTTAGTAAATTTTTGCGGACCCATTTTACGTTCGTACCAATGCGAATCGCCCATCTTTAAACGGATGAATTGATCCGATATTACACAGCTCAGTAGAGGACCGAATATAGCACCGTCCGCCGGTGGCTCACTTAAAGCTCCTGTGTAAATGTCAATGTCTTGCGGTGAACTTGGACGAGCATTGGCAATAAAGAAAGAAAACAAGATGATGATTTGGATGAGTTGATATAGAATGAGAAGGACTCTTCATATTTATTAAATATTAATGCTAGTCTGTTAGCACAAACTCAGATAAATATAGTAAAAAGGTACTAAGTATACGTTAGCGCCAATGACGGCTCTCAATGATTTATACTGATGATCACGTCTAGCGACGTTGCTCAATTTAGTACCCAGCAAATACAAATAACAATCAATACCACACTCCTGCCTGCAGTTGTGAGACGTATGGAAAATACGGTTTCCCTGTAAAACTTCCAATGCTTCTACAAAATTTGAAGTCAATATTTTCATTTTTGCGACCAGGAGAGTGTCAACAACACATACCACACGGACCGAGAGACATGGCTTAATCAATTTAGAATTTCATGCTGACTAAAAATATTCCTATATTTCCTATAGTGTTTGAACCTTCCTTCTGGGTATTGCAAACATTATGACAAAATGAATATGCCCCTACCCTCCATTGGGAGTAAAAATATGAACTCACCTATAAATTTGCTTCATTGATTCTAAAGATTCCGCATCCACGGCTTTGGCTAGTTGATCCCACGTATCAGTAGGTGGCAACTTGCAATGTTTTCGATATATGGGATAAGCTGGCAGACCATGGTCTCGTCCACGTTGTATGTTTAATGAAACTAAATCTAAACCGCAAATAGGTTTACGTTCATCTGGGAATCCTTCAAATAATTTTTCAGTGACTTCGATGGAAAAAAAACGATCCACACGCTGAATAGAAGTATTACAAGCACCCATTAGTGCATTATCAATACCGTTTAGTTGCCACAATGAAAATGGATTAAAAAGCATTTTATGTAACTCTATGGCCTCTGGAGTGCTGTTATTACGAGTCATATTAAAAAGACCCTAAAAGTAAATTTTACATTATAGTAAAAATTGGAGTAAATTCCGCAACGTTTTAGCAGCTTACTGGCAGCAAAGTATGAGCAAAACGAAAAGCCGCTGCAGCAAAATCGTTAGCCAACGTTGGATTTATGCTGCGATCGTAGGTATCAGGTGCGTCTAAATTGTCTCGTTGTGGAAGCAATCCTTTCTCAGCAGCCATTTCTCGTCCCAATAGTACAGGTAAAAATTCATTATAAGTAATATGAGCTATTTGAGCTACAAGTATTCTTCGACTTTCTTGAAAAACAGTTTCATCATCCCATGTCGGATTTTCATCTTGTAAGCCCCTGGCTAAATAATTGTGTTGTCTGGCCCATAACAAGTGCATAGAAGTTAGCAAAAGATTCTCATTGGCTCGATCATCACCTGACTCAAAGCAATATTTCCCCTCTCTAAACATTTCTGCCCGATTACAACCGTCATCAAAAGTGGTTGAAATCGGCAACAATTGACGACCATCCGAAGTCACAAACATGCGTAATGTACCATTCATCATGGTGCGTAGTTGCTGTTGTCTTAAATCCGAATTACCATAAACCATAGATGCATCGATGAACGAAGTAGCCTGATTTAATTGTTGACGCGGTCCGAAATGACCAGTGGGAGCAGGAGCAGATCTCACAAAATTCATACAAGTTACATTAAATTGCGAATAATAGGGATCATCGGGTAGGATTACAACTGGAAAACATTCAGGATGCTTGAAATCGTGAACTGCACAGCAATTAATCGATTCGCCCTCTTGTGAAGTGCTCAATGAGGTGGCAGTTATATCATGATCTAGAAATTGACCAAATACAGCTAACATAACCGTAAAATTCGAATCAGTATCGTAAGAACCGCGATGAATTCTTAACGAAACATCGCGTGCTGAAGGCAATGCCGAACCATTTTTATAGTCGCCCCGCGGCGCGGAAATACCGTCAGCATAATCCGGATTGACCATACGCCGGTAAGGTACCAGTGTGGCGCCGTAATAACGGGGATGTTCTTTATTATTACATACCCCGCTCGCCTGGCGATATTTGGCATTGAAATTGCAAGAAATATTTAATGTCGGATCAGATAGACGCATTTTTGGTCCTGCTCCAATATTTTCACGCTTCGAACCTCGTGTGTAATTAAACATTTCAGCTACGCGGGAAGTTGCATGATTTTCTACAAAACCACGTCGAGCAAGTTTACGTGCCTCCGGGCTGGAATTCAACGAACGATAATGACGAAAAGCGGGACTGTGCACAGGCATTGAATGTAAGCCCTCTTCAAGTAATTCACGATCGCCTAGAGCTTTAATGCCGGCGCTTACAGCGTTCTTGCTTTGCGAATCGTTCAGTTTGTGACGCTTTAAGGCCCATTCATCAGCAGGTTCATCGGGCAATGGCCGTTTTACAGTTTCCAAATCTTTACTCGCGTTAATATTTTGAGATACTTTTTTCGAATGGTTCACGTTTTCATTCGTTACATTTGTCGTCATCAACATCACATTTGGGGAATAGTTATTAGTTAGCGTAAAAACAATCACTAATGCAATTATGAAAATCATTCTGTTAACGAAAAAGGAAAGAGTACAAGGAAAGAAACAAGAGAAGAAAGGCAAGTTGCAAATTAATAGCAAAATCTCTTTTGGTTGCACCTAAAAGCATGGCCAGACAATGAAGTTACTTAGAGCAAATATGTGAGTATGTGAAATTATGCTAAACCGCAAAGTAGAAAAATAAGTCATTCAACTCAGTAAGTGGATACGTTGTATGCGAATAGAAGACGGAATACTATGGTGTGTTGAACTTATTTAACATGCAAACTAATTCACGATTAATTTTGCGCATTCCCGATAAGTTTTGCATGGATAGAAGATAAAATTATTTTATGATCTACAATTAGAAATGTTTGACTTTCTTCGATTATTGTGCCGAGATCCACTATGAACTGGGCAATGGGCCAAACTGTTACCAAAACACATCATTTGGGTTTTGGGCGTCATTTGCGTCGATCTATTCCCAAAACTCTGAGCTGGCAAATTTCGGTTTTTGCGTCACGATAATGCTTTCTGTCCTCGATATATTTCCAACAGGAATCCAAATAAGCAGTTATGTTCCTCTTATTTCGACTTGCTAACGTTGGCATGAACGTCGACATCCGTTAATCCGTTAACCTAGTGCCAATTTAAGAAAAAATAATCTGTTCTCACTTAGATAAGTACGTGTAGTTTAATTGAAAGTTTGGAAAATCAAAGTAACTAAAGTTGAATAAGTAAGCTTAAGTAAGTGATCCGAACAAATAAAAATGTCTTCCAGAAGAGCCCATCTATTTAAATCAACTACACTCGCAGATGATTTTTCATAACAAACGCTAGGATATACTTGCTCAAAAGACAACTGTACAGTATCAAGCACCATTTTCGCATTTATTCATTACTTAAGTTGTGTGGAGGCCACGACAAAAGTGTTCATTGGTATACATTTCAGAAGACTTTTTGTAAAACGGAATAACTTTCTTTAAAGGAATGTATTTCTGGCGGTTTTAATAAACTTAAGTTGGCTAAAACATTTATATATTATTCGAATTTCGTTAACGTATAATTCGCAAACGGAAAAACAACGTATTATCCTTCTTTGAAGACCCGTAATGGGTCAATTTGCCCCTTTTTTTTGTGGTTAAGTCACCGTCGAGAAAATAAAGAAACCAAACTGACAAATTTCGGTAGAAATATGAATATGTCATCGACACTTCGAAAACTAGATCGGCTATAAAATAGTTGATTATAATCTTTTTTTTTAAGCTCAAAAGTCGAATTAGATCCCCAGGCGGTAATTCAAGCAGAGAGCATATGTGACATTGCATTCTATTAGTAAAAAATTGGCCACTGGTAATAGCGAAGACTGTTGGAGATGATTTAGAAAAAAATTCCCGCAAACCATTTTGGACAATGTAAAAGTTTGACCCAATGATTGACCCAATAAAAAAAGACAAGCGCTGTAGAAAGAGACATATTACGATGATCTTTCTTTGGAGGAATTTTGTAAGGATATGATATCACAACAAGTGTGCCTTTAGAGCTTTAAAGGTCATCCTTGTTACTAGGTCCCTTGTTATTAGGTCCTTGTGTATGGTAACTTCTATGAGTATAATTATATAAAAAATCCTCATACAAACCGCAGCAGATATCTTAAATTAATTAGATAATAAAGACGATGTTAGCTTTTTTTCGACACATTTACCTATCGTGCAGAATCTTAAACTTTCGTATATGATTTTCTTCATTAATGCTATAGGCGGGATAGAGTAAAATAAGGAAAGGAGTTCCGCTTCAGTAGCAATTTTTATTCATTCATTCGCTGCATATCAGTTGGTAAAAATTGTTATAGCATTAACTTTAACAGCATATATAAGGAAATATTGAAAGTGAATGTTGTTACCCTTCATTGATAAAATAATAAATGTGATAATATTAAAACTCTTTGGAAAACAAATGAATAAACGAGCGATATCATTCTTGTAAAAGGCTGAGTAACCAATGGAGTTTTTATAGTCTCGGTGTGATTGTTAAATGTTAAAAAAAAAAAACTCACAAGAACGTTATACCCAAACACCATTGAAATTGTTGCATTTTATGTCGACGGGAACGTGGTGAGACACCTGGAAATACATAAACCGGACCGGATTGCAATGGAGGCGGCGGTATAGTCGAAGTTAAAGGTGTAGTTTCGTCTACCATTTTTTTTTGTTTCCTTTTACTTTAATCAAATAATAATATATATATTTTATTTTTCTTATACATAAAACTTGCGTGCCCAGCAATGGTTAAAACATGACTGAAGTGCATCAGGTTTTAAAGAAAACAGAAAAACCACTTTAAACTATGTTGCAACATTTGTAAGGTTTCTACATGTTTCAAAAGTAAAGTATGTACAGGCAAATGCACAGACAGACAGAATTATGATAATGACATACAGACATTTGATAACTTGAAAACTATGCAAAATTTTTACGATTAACGAGAAAAAAGGCTTGATTCAATGAAGATTAAGTTTGATGATTAGCACAAAAAGCTCAATTGTATTTCTTTTTTAATTGTACAAAAGTTTTTATTATTTCTATGAATTCATTAAGAATTTTCATTTTGCTTTAAATTTGGTTCTGGATTTTTGTAAGTATCGTGTATGTATTCATAAATTAATTTAAGTAAATACTGAAACGATTTATTAGTCACCAAATCACCCAAATCTGTAGTGTTAAGAAATTCATCCATTAAAGGTAGAAAACATTCACAATCACCGTCTGAAATTAAAAAGCAAAACCTCATAAATAATCGCTAATAGGAGACAAGCAAAACTAAAACATCTACCGATCAGATGGCACAATTCAATTAACTTGAAAAATAAAAGAGTTTGTATATAATCGAGGGCATTGTCGACATCATATTCAGTCCAGTTATTGCGTAATATAGCCGCGCACCACACTTTATGACGAGCCTCAAATGGATCATCTAAATAGTTAAGCAATTCCAAGGCTTTGCGAAAGTCAAGCTCATTAGCGTTTTTGTTTTCTTCGGCTACTAAAAGCTGGAGAAAAACTCGTAAAAACTCTTCAGTTTTAAAATATAAGCTTGCAGCTTAACTTACATTAATAATTTCTTCGATTGTTAAAACTTTCTGCTGCTCTATATCGTAACCAAAAGCTTCCAACACGTCGGCGTTTAACTGTTCTTGATATTCCACAATATTCAGCTCGGCATTAATCGTCTCCAGTTGCAACGACAAATCCGAGTCGGCAGCTGCAAAAGCTGCTAATTTAGCCAAAGATAGCATCGACTGAATACGAATCACCAAAAGAAAGTTCAACAAAATTATTTCCACTACACATAAGTTATTTTTTTGCTCACCTTCTTTCTTTGCAAAAACTCTGCCTCACTTTGTGCAAGTTGAAATAGTATTTTTGAAGCCCTCTCAAAATCACCATTAAAAACTAATTGTATCCAACCAAGCGTTGGATGATCACGCATAAATTGTGATAACGCAGCTTGATTACCTTTAAAGCGTTCAAATACTTCGCCTTGACGATTCTGTCTTAAATGCCAATTGATTGCAAATTGCGAAAAATCATGGTCTTCATATTTTTTTATGTAGCCGTCTAAACGTTCTTGATTATCGGTCACATCGCAGATTATTACTAAACTTTGAAAGTCCAAATATTTCTCTGCCAATTTAGCAGCGAATTCGTACTGAGTATCATCGACTTAAAACGCGATAATAAAATAAAAAATATTATTTTACAAGTTACATGTCATTGGACATGTGATCAACAAAATGGAAGTAAAAAACTTATTAAAGAAAGTGATTCCAAATCAATGGAAATTCTTAATAAAATTTAGAAATCATTTTTTGAAGGAATTGGATCGTTCTAATCTCATTTCCTCCATATATCTACAACAACTTTTTCACTGTGTAGTCGGCGAACTTTTTATTCAACCCAAACTTATGTTCCACGTTTCACAAAATAGAAAAAATAGCAATAATCAAAGAAAGTAATTTTGGATGTAGATAATGTGATGCTTACATCGTTAATTACCCATATTTTTCAGTTATTAATAAAAATATCCAAAACTAACAGGTTATGAGACAAATATAAGCACAGAGGGTCTCAAAACGAAAGCCAGAGAAGTAAATTAGAACACAATTATATTCGGTCGTAACCGAATCTTTTGTACCTAGCACCGTTATCCTAAAAAGGACAAAAAAATAATGGAAATAGATTTTCATACCCTATGGCATGGAATGGGCGCGAATGCTTTTTTTTCTAATCTGCTAAAATTTATAAGTAATGAGCAAAAAAACAATTTCTTATTACTTTCGAAAAACAGTTTACGCACTCCTGTGAGCGTGTCCCTCCCAATTAAGCAATCTGAATATACGTATATATATATATATATTTATGAAAAAATTTTGCAAGATCCACTTACTCATTAGAGAAATTAATTCGCGGCGCTGCGACTCGAACTGCTGTAACAACACATTATATTTTTCAGTATCGCGCACACTATCCAAATAACGTTTACGACCATCTAATACGACGTCAATCAATTCCAATATCTGTTGATAAATTTTTTGTTTCAGTTCGGGATCGCTAGTGCTACGGGCACCATATTTTACTGAAATATCGATCAAATGAGACAAAGCATCGCGTAAACCAGTACTACCAGACATAGCTGTCCATGGCAAATATTCATAAGAATACTTTTTATCGGGCGGCAAAGAATAAATTGTCGAATTTTGTTCACGAAATTTCATAACTTCCGAAATAATGTACAAAACTATGTAATCGATATCAGAAATAAAACTGGCCAAAGACAGCGACTGATGTTGAGCCTCAATATGCCGGTTGGCTAAGTCATAAAAGGCTTGGAATATTTCTTGGAACTTGCAAATACGCACATAGAAAAAATCCTGTGCTGTAAGCCTGCCAGGAGGGCTTTCTTCCCACTCTTGAACAAGTAAATTAATAGTCTCGTCAATAATTTTTTTGTATCTGAAATTGGAATAAAATATTAAAATTATAAAAACGCAAGATTATATTCGCATTTGTTAACCAGTTAATTATATCGACCTGAAAATGTGTATTAGAACACACATTCATGATGATAAAGTTTTACGAAGAAATCCGGCAGGGATGGATAAGCGGATCATGACGTATATAATGACACAAAATTTTGTACTTTTTTCATGACGAATATATACATCAAAGATAGTTGGCTGGTTAAGTATTGTCCATCGCTGAAATCCACCACATCAGGCAAATTTTTAAAAATAGAAGGTTTTGTTAATTACGACCAAATTAGTTGCACCAAAATTTAAGACTGCTCTGTTGTGCTTAGTCGCGTATTAATATATTTTTCCGTTGTATTTTGGAGTTGGTCACACATAAATCGAAAATGAATGTCCATACTCTAGCTTTCTGCTTTTGTTTTTGCGGCTGTTAGACTTTCCATATCGAGAACATGCAGACAGGCGGCCACGACTACATAAGGTCAATACCTTGAGCGGGTCAAGAACGTATATACCCCGCAGAGAGCTTATGACGCCAATTTTCGTGTATTACAACAAAAAATTTCTGCTTCGATAGTTGGCATAAATATTTTCTAAATTAATAAGACTTACTTATTTTGGATGCTGCGTAATGCAGTGGCAGCTATGATTTTCTCATTAATGTCCGACAAAACATAACACGTGGGCTTGAAGAGGTTACCACCAGCATAGGTAACTGCCGTTAGCTGCAAATAAATTTGAAATTCTTTAATTTATAAATTCGCAAACAAAACAATGGACAACAATTACTTTATCCCATAAGCCGGTCCCATGAAGGAATTCGACAAAATGTCTTAAAGCTAGGTTTTTCTCTTTCAATTGTGTAAGTATCTGCATGGAAGAAGAACTGCCTAAAGAATTATTGACATCCTCCCATAAGTGTTCCCAGCGGGGATCAGCGGCAGGTATATCTTCCGCTAAATCCTCGGCTATAGTTATGACCATTCTGCGAAATAAACATATTTGAAAAAAAAAATCGTAATTTTAAGATATGTCTTACTTGTCCAATTGATTAGCGTCACTTAATGCCCCTCCGGTTTGTGGTTCGGCTACTATTTTCAGTAAATCATTTAAGATACTATTACACATATCAACTTTTTTTTTAAACGATAAATAAAAGCTGCTTTCAATTGACTAACATCATCTTTAAATTCAGAATATATAGCGTCTGGATCCAACATATGCATATATAAATTATTTTCATCTATATTTGACATTGAGGTGGAGGAAGTTCCGGTCTGTTCTTTTAAATTAGCTTCTGCAACGGGTGAGAAGACTTCAGGTGTAGTCCAAGTGTTGTTAGGTAATTCACTGTTATCAAAATCACCCGGTGTTATTGAAACCAAACCATGTCTACGACTAAAGAACAGAGGAATGTGTGCATATACTGCGGCATATAATATACGGTCATCTTGCAAATGAAATTCAATTTTTTCAGCATCGTTTTCACCCATTTGTATATTGGCTAAAGTTAGGGGATAAACAATCTTCTCGTTGTATATGTATATGTGAGTAGGACTGATGATAAAACGTGGTGACAAACACTCTCTTTCCGTACTTTCACTATAGAAATTCGAAAATTTCAAAGGGATGAACGTTTGCAATCCCATAAAGTCATTGACAGTGGAAAGAATTGCTGAAAGGCAATTTCTAAATAAAAAAAATGTTACGTTTTGTTTTCTCCTACGCACCTATAGCATAGTACATTTGCGGGGTGTGGGCGGAATTTACGGCACCAGCCAAGACATACCATTTATGATCGTGAATATGCATATCCAATAAATGTAAGTATACATCTACGCTATCTGCGAAATGTTTGTGAATGTTTAGAATTTAGAAAAAGTACTTACTCTTTGCCGAAGCAACAATCTAATCAGCTTACCTCGGATATTCCAGAATTTTTTCTGAAACTCATCGCGTATTTTGCGTACAATATCACCATCTTCGAAAAGCAGTTGCTCATTAACGCCGTTATAGGTTAAACGCCAACGTTGCATCCAGCGATCAGCCAGAACTGAGACGATAGCTTCTCGTTCATTTTCTGATGTTGGCTCGCAAGCAACAGCCACAAATTTCTGCGAAAATATTTCTACAATTTTTTATATATGCTTTTGCTGATATATACCCACATTTTCCTTATCGGTTCCACTGTTCATACCAATTATAATAGAGGCAAATTTTTTGCCAATACCGCTCAAAAATCCAGATGGCTGCCGTACACTTCTATATTGTAATACATGACGACCTTTTTGCCATTGAAGTTGTAGTAAAATTAAATTGCAAGTCGTCGTAACTAACAAATAACTTAAATGCATTTGTTTTTGAGGCAAAGACAAAAGATGATCAAACTCTTGTCCATCTAAAATATTAGTTAAATCGACGGAACTTCCATCATGAGCTATAGAAGGCCAATAACGTACATCACCCGTAGGAGAGACGGCTACACATGATGCCATCTGTTGTTGATCGCTTAAGAATACACTTACCAATGAAGCCTTATGACCAATATCGCAATGTGGCAGAGTGAGTTCACGACACTGAATCATAGTCCCGCCTCGCTTTTGAGGTGTACATAAGGACGCCTCTTTACTACCTTTAGGTGTGCTTATTCCTTCATATTGCCACACCAACAAATGGCGGCCATGCACGACCCAGGCCCAACCGTTTTCAGCGCAGTTAACTGACACATGTTGCGACTTTTCGCCAAAGGTTAATGCTTCATTAACTAAAACCGGCAATTGGAGGCCGTAACTCTCCACCAAATTAAAATCGGAGCGTACCAAAATAGACTGATTGGAACGACCCGATATACTAAAACGACTGAGCCACAAATTATATTTGAAACGGTCACAATTACTTTATATTATTAACCTTCCGAAGCCCACACCCGATATAGATTTATTAAAGCCGCCGCTAGCGCCTATCAACGATCTACGATTTCCACCAACATTTATCGAATTTGGTCGATTGCAAAGATTTGGGATTGAATTTCCTCCTAATGATGGCATTTTTGTTATTATTAAATTATGCGATGTTAAAGAAAGTTTGCCGGCAAAATAATCAGAAAAATGGATGCAGTGTACTTTTAATTGCAAATAATGAACCACTTCCATACGCAATGAGTACGTTAAAATAACAACGCAATTTTCATTAAAGAACATTGGAATTGAACTGAAATTATTTAAAACAACTTTGCTACTAAAATATTTCGGATAACCACTAAAAAGTATTGTACGTTGATTAATTTACCTTAATCTTAATTTATAGAGATTTATTTATTAGATTATTATTATTGGAAAGTGTGTAGTTTTCATACAGAAACCAGGGAATTGGATGAACGAATGATTTGTATCTGATTTCCCAGAGTCTCTCCTTTTTTGGCACTTTGCAACACTTCTTGCTTTGTCAGTTTAACAGAGAAGCGCAAACAGATTACTCAGTTACCGTTTTCACCAAATTGTTATGTTGGCATTACTGAAGTAAACAACAGCTACCTGACAATTAGAAAATTCAAACACAGTTAGCAGCTGTGAGATATTTTATGAAATTTTATAAAAAAAAATTTGTTGATATTTCTAATTCTTAAAAATTCATTTAATGAAAATGGCGAATTGGACAAAGAATCAGCCTAGCGGGAGCAGTACGAGACGCAAATGGAATCTTGAGGGTAAACTTATTACAAATTGGGGTTCAGGGGTTTTAATTAAATAAAGAAAAAATCACGATTTACTTTAGATCGCACCTCTTTAAATAACTTGAAATATCATATAGCATCGGAAGGTTGCTCCGAGGTTCAGTATGATTTGGCGAAAGAATTGTTAGATAAAACTATTGGTAAATTCCTAGAAGCACAAAACGTTAGGTTCATGGTTAAATTGTAACTTTTTTTCCTTCCAGAACAAAATGAAGAAACTTCTAGCCAAGCTGTACATTGGCTAATGTGCGCAGCCCAACAAGGTCACGAAGAATCTGCAAATCTTTTACAGAAATGCTACGATGAAGGTTGTGGTATTACAACGGAAAATGAATCTAAAGTGCGTGCCTGTTTATCGATGACACCGGGTGAACGGGCTGCTCGCAAAGCGGCACGGGAACTATTCGCGTGCCTTTCAAATGGTGGAAAGCACATTACGCCTAAACAACTTGAAAAGAAAATGCGTGAGATTTATAAAATGCAAAAACGCAAAAAGCGTTATGGCGGCAATTCTTCGACTTCAGAAGAAGAGGAAGAGCAAGAAATAAAAAATAATAAGGCAGAACCCTTGGAGGATGGTTGCGGTTCTATAGCAAATGGTTCTGTAAAATTAAGTAGTTTATCCCACCGTCATCAACAACAGAGAAAACGCCGTTCAGGAAAAAAGTTTTTAAATGTACCGGAAGTGGAGCCACGGCACGAATGCATAACTGAAGAAAATCTAGTTTCGGCAGCGGTAAATTACGCTGCTGGACGGATGCCTAGCGTTAATGATGCCTTAACTCTGTCTGTACCACATCCTGCGTCTTTAGATCATGTACCTTGCTTCCATCGTCTAATATTCCATCCCGTCGTGTTTTTCACTCTACTGTATCATCGTTTGATTAATGTAATAAGCGGCTTACCAAAAGTCGTGCCGCAAAGTGTGCGTTTAATTTTATTGTTTTTGGCATATTGGTTACTTTCCACAGACAGTCTCACTATGGTACCGTTGCCCATTTATATGTATACAATCAGCTGGATTATAATGGTTTGGTCCACATGCAAAATGTTAAAAACGAAGCATGACTTTATTGATTTTCGCATCTGGTCGGGCCTCTTCCTCAGTTACGGCGATCATAATATTGAAGCTGACATTTCGGAAAACCGTTTCCTAAAAAATAATATGCAGCCATACCTGTACTTTTTCTGCGCATTTATTGGAAACTTATTACTGTACCCCATAATCTCCGCTGACGGTTTGCCGCATTCAGAATTGACTACAGTCGCGGGCATTTTCGCTTTTATATCTTTAGTTGCTTTTATGTACTCATCGCAGCGCTTACCTGATTGGATGGTTCTTATTTCTTTCGGGGTGAACGTCTTAGCTAAATACCCTTATGAAATGGATGAAGTAGTAACAACAGGTTGGCGCTTTCTAGATCTGAAAGTACCGACGTTCTGCTCTTTTGTGATTGGAAATGGTATCGAATTTTGCTTGAATTGTCGCACGGCTCTATATTTATTAATTCCCCCGTTTCTGGTTCATTTGGCTAAGCGTTCGAATTGGCACGGCACCTACGCACACCTAATACCGCACTGCGTGACTCTAAGCTGGCTGCAACTGTGTATAACAAGTGCTCAGAGCGCTACCATGTTTGGAATGATTAGAGCTACTTTAGGGTTGGCGGGTGTTTTACTCTTTCTGCCGCTTTTCGGTTTAGTAACATTGTTGTTACCGGTTTTTGTGGTCATAGAATGGTTGGGTTTTACTGATCCCAATGTGCGGTTAGGCAGCACTGTGGTGGCGTTAATTTTAGCATTGCTAGGTTCTTGCTTTTTAGCTATAAACCGTACCACGCAAAAATTTATCACCATCGTACAGGTAAGAAGATATATTTGTTAATTATATTAATTTCAAATTTTTATAAAATTACTTTGTCAAATGTTTTTTAGGTTTTAATTTGCTTAATAGCGGCGTGCATTTTAACATTCCCATATATGACATCTAGTTTCAAGGATGCGTCACGTTTTACCACAATAATACCAGATTTAAAATTAGATGCCATGCCCAGTAGTGTTGAAGTTCATCGACGAATGCCACCGAAGCCGATCGAACATTTAAGTTGGCAAAATTTCTATAGTCATTGTGGTTTGCCGGCTTGGAAAAACAATAACAAAATTAAGGCGCAATTGCGATGTTCTCATTTGGCTGGTTTGGCGGTAGCTTGGGAGGGCGACGTCTCTCAAATTCAAATTGCTAGTGCCAAAAACCTACGATCCTGGTATATACAAAGGTATCTTCCGCGTTGGGTGGCCAATTTGATTGCTTGTTTTTGGGGTGAACCTATCATTGAACAGTGTCGAGAGCCTCTGGATCCGTTCTGCGAAGACTTTCAATACATTCTAAAACATACTTATCTACAAGATAAGTGCTCATTACACAAATGGAATACCTACGAATATGAGATACGTGTAAAAATGGCGCCGTCCGGACTTCTCAGCAAGAGCCCGGAAGTAATTTTACGAGCTGCACATCCGTTTGGTAATTTTACTAAACGTCTAGCCGAAGGGGATCGTATACACTTCTATGGCACCTTGGAGAATAGTCGCTTAATCTCTTTACCTTATTTAACTAAATATGAAGAATATATATTGGGTTCGTCTTCGGCGCAAGTACGTTTGGCGGCTATCGAATGCCTTATGTGTCAAGATGAGGAAAATTTACCTGTTATAGTTGATTCGCTAATGAACAGTCCAGTAGACGCCCGTATACGTGATTTAATGCGTGGCATCAAGTATTTGCTTAACGTATTGCTAAGTCCTTTAATAACATTCAAGTAAATTTCTAAGAAATTTTTTTTTTTTTAATATTTTTCTGAAAAATGTTGTTTAAAATAAAAATAAACATTTTTTTCTCTCTATATACGATTGAAAATAAACGCTTGAATAAATCAATAAACAAATGAATTGCTAACACTTATTTGTATAATTGATTGGATCAAAATTAATTCACTTCTTAATAAATAAGAAGCGCCTGAGAAATATGCGTTTACAAAAATTCGATTCACGCGAGCTATTCAACAAATTAGAATCTTTACAAAGCAAATGAAAGTAATTCAATATTTCTTGCTATTCATTATTTTGTAGGCGAACTTCTCAGCTTTTAATTGTCAATTAACTAAATTGAGACTATTTGAAGGGAGTGAATAACAGAGAAATAAAAACGGTATGAAGCTAAAGAGAATATAAATTTATCAAGAACATAAGACAAGAAGAATTTAAATAATTGTTATATAAAAAAATAAAAGCTTAGTTTTATTCTAGTATCGGCAACACCCAGTTGAGCAGGGAATCATGAAAATATTTGAATAGAAATGTTGTCGATGACAAATACTGTCGAACGAAAAATTGTATACAAACGTACAATACAGATTAACGATTAATATTGCTTAGACAGATATGAGTAGATCGATTTCAGCTTGCCGTGAACATGTTGCAGTCAAAATCGTTGAATTTTTCATACTTTGAATTTTTCCTTTTTCTTCTCCGTCACCTCAGGAGTTACGCTTCTGTTAAGGTGTGAGAAATCGAGGCTACACTTCTGTTAAATGAAAAATCGAGGTCGCACTTATGCGGGACATTTACATGTAAATGTGTTTTAACAGAAATCCATTCATTTTGGCGGGGAACTCGTAAACTTTAACGGGAAACTCTAGACTTTTACCAGAAATTTATGACCAGATGAATAATTTTGTTCTTCGGGACTATCAGCAATTAAAATGTTTGCATATCTTATCATAAAAATAGTTGCAATTGATTACTAGGCAAAGTGAGTAAGGCAGGGAGGGTCAATGTTTGTTAGTTTTTATGGGAACATAAAGAATGATTGATTATAAAATGCTTACACAGCTATATGAGTAATGAGAATTGGATACCAGTAGAATTTTTCTTAGAAATTTTGTAATTATTTTCAATTTTCGGTATTTGTTGCTTTTAAACATTATGTTTATTGCTTTTTTGTTCCGTTTTTTTTTCTTTCTGCAGTAGCGTATAAGATTAGTTTTATATCATTCAAGGCAAATTTATAACAACAGAATTCTTATTATTATCTTCTTGAATTACATTTAATTATAATGTTATGTACGTACGTTTTAAGTTATTTTATAAAATCTTGAACCGTAAAGTTACGAATGTATTAAAAAAATAGCACAAACATAAACAAGTAATTAGTTTGAACTTTTACTTTTAAGTGGCATAAAGAATAATTTGTTCTGTTTGGGGATGCAGATCACGTATAAGTTTTCTAAAAAGTTCTATAAAAATATTTCTAAAAGGAAGTAAATAAGTACTTTTTGCATGTATAGAAAAAAGCTGTAAATGTTGTAACATATGTAATAAACCAACTTCCTCCGTATTTATTAAAAAAAAAAAAAAAAAAAGATAAGAAAAGCCTTCCAGGACTTAAAATCTCGGTACTATTTCAAGCCCATTTAAAATGCAAAGTATTATTTAGTTCTTATTATCTCATTTTAGATTCGTTTTCACTCTTTTACCTTATCGCTGGCTAAGCATTTTCTGGCGCCTAAAAGGTAACCTGAAATTAAGAAACGAAAACAAAAAGGCAAAAAGGTTGAAAAATTGCACACAAAAATTCTAATTCTAAACAAATACAGACTAACTTTTTCAATTATTTTCAGATGTGACCAAATTTATAGCGGTTTTTCCAATGCAATAGCCGTTAACAAATACAGACTAACTCTTTCAATTATTCTCAATAGTAAACAAATACAGATGCTTATTCTCAGATGTGACCAAATTCAGACGCTCAGATGTGGCCAAATTATTTTTTGATTTACTCTCGGATGTGACCAACTTATAGTGGTTTTTTCAGTGCAACAGCTCTTAATAAATACAGACTAACTCTTTGAATTATTCTCAGTTGTAAACAAATTCAGACGCTTATTCCAAGATGTGACCAAATATAACATTTAATCTAAATATCTAACCTTTAGCGGTAAGTACGCCGCGACAACGCACATGAACTTGATAACGTAATGACCAATCCACCGTATAATTGGGTAAAATAAAATTTTCATCTGTTAACAAGACCTCAGGATCACTATGTGTCAACAATTGGATGTCGCGCTGAGTGCAAAATTCTTTGAGAGTTGGCGGCACTATGCAACAGGCTGCTAAGTTAATCTGAGCTATTACTGGTTGCACCCGTGCCGATTGGCATAATAACTGTAAGGCCTCAGTGTCTAAATCCGCTATACCTAGTTGGTTGATTTGTTTTTGCAAAGCAAAATCTTCCAAACAAAACCACAACTCTTTTAAATCATTGAGATCACTGTCATTAGCGCTTTGGCTCCATTTAAGTTCGCTTTGGTGTTGCAAAGTCGCTGCTGTGACATCTGGTGTACCAGGCGAAATTTTTGTGTGATATTGGTTTGGATGATATGCCAACACCACATTGTCTACATAATCGACATTTAATATGGACATCAGAGCATTTGCCGCTTCCTTAACACACTCTTTGGAATTTTTATTCATAAACAATTTCACTCCAATACTTATTTCATTTCGGGCATTTTCCGTGATTTTTTGTTTCAATTCTGCATTTGCCCGCAACACTTGTCCATCGCTTTCGCGAAACTCGATTTGATCATCAACACGGCCACTGGCGCATTCCGAACATAGTTTTAAACTATCCAATAATTCTTCATGAGATTTTCGTAGCGGTATTGCATTATCCAATACATTTAATATGTTTCCCGTTGAAATTAACAATTTTTCATATTTAGGATTTGTAGCAATTTCAGTAAACATTATTATTACGCTTTTTAGCAACAATTCTTTAAGAAAATTTTATAAATTTATCACTTTCCTAGTAGCAGCACAATTTTACTCGTTTTCTTTCCACTTCAATTAAGGGTATTAAAAAAGAAAAAATGAGAACAAATAATAGGAGAATTTTTTTACTAATAACATATGTTGCTTGGAATGCGAGAACTTCCACCAAAAAGTACTATTTTCCCATTATATAAAAATTCAGTGATACCATCTCACTCGTTTTGTAAATCACTTTAGCGAATTTCTTTAGGTCTTTGACGTGTACTAAATTGATATTTTAGTCCGGTCTGTAACAATATAAACGCAAATTAGTATACGCTTGCAAAGAAAATGTGTATTTTAAAGGACATTGTTTTGTAACTGGACCGATGCCTAAACTTCTTTGCATATCATTTTGGAAGCCTTCAAGATGTTTTACTTAGGTGGTAGATTCCTTGATCACTAACGAACTTTAAATAACCTCCTGAATAAAAGATTACTTAATTTTTCGTTCTGCAGAAACATATTTTCAAAATTTTATGCTGAGTCTTTATTTACATTAATGTCTTTTTAGGCAATTTTTACATGATACTTATTACATATTTACGTATAACATAAAATTGAATTTTTCTTTCTCTCTTTTATATATTTATATTATTATAAAAGTCACGAACTGTATTATGTTCTTTGTTTTTCATTGGGTTTTCAATTATTTATGGAAATGTAATTGTGCTCTAAGTACACAACAAAATCTCCTTTAAACTGCAATCAATATTTTTTAATAAGTGCATTTATGGCAATATGGCTAATGATATTGGCGTTATGATTTTACAATTTACGTTATTTTTTTCAAACTCCTCTTAAAAACCCTATTGAATCGGGCAGTGCTGTTTCATTAATAACTAGCTACTACTGATTTTTACATCCGCGTCTACTGCTCTTAATGAAGCTCGTTTCATTGGTGAAGTAAACATTTATCGAAATTATACATATTATATTTATTATTATTATTATTATACATATAAAAATAAACAAAAACATTAATAGTTAATAATTTTTGTTTATTTATAGAAAAGTTAACTAAAAACTTAGTTTATTTATAAAAAAGAATATATAATAAAAGATTGAAAAATTATATTTTCAAGAATATTAATTAGAATATTATTAGGATCAGAGAATTAACTTATTTTTTTCGATTAATTTCTTATATAAATTAATATATGCTTAATAATTAAAACTTGCGTAAAGCGCGTATGTAAAAAGATTAACTATTTTAGTTTATTTATAGAAAATTTTGTTAAAAATTTAGTTTATTTATAGGAAAAAATATATATTAGGATATTAAAAAATTATATTTTCAAATATTAATTAATATATGCTTAATAACTAAAGTTTGCGTAAAATGCGTACATAAAAAAATTTTAAAAGTCAGTAGAAAGAAATATATTTTTACTTTTTTTTTATATAATACATAATAATAATTTTATAATTTTATTAACAAGAAGAAAAATTTTAAATTTCAAAGATGTTTGAAGTTTTTTGAATTTGCTGAGAACTAAACCCAATTGAACTGACTTCAAATACAATTGACCTTGCTGTACATTCCTTATCGACAATTTTTAAGGAATTATAAGAATTTTGAAATTCCAAATAAATTTGTATTTTATTAAAATAAAAAAAAAGTATTGATTGTTGCTTCAGCGCTTGAGTTTAATACAAAAAAATAACTTAAATTTAATTCAGCCACAAAATCAAACTCAATTTTTCTGAACAAGGTGATAAGTGAAATTTTTTAACCTCGATATTCATGGCAATTCTTGAATTGTCCTACAAAACTTTTGAGAATAAACACCAGCACAATCAGAAAATTTCTTCTTTTCTATACATATTTGAAAATGGTGCGTGCGGATGGGATTCACGTTTATGTATACAGTTAAATAGTCAGTTCGCAGTTCGAAAACCTCATGTAGTTGTATTTTTATAAGAAGCACGAAATTGTGTTAAAACCAACGTTCAAAGGTGTGCGGCTTCGAACCAAAACACCGCGTTTCATCAAAATATAGTAAAAATTGCCGCCTGTAGGTTGAATATAAGAAAACCTGAAGGAAAAACGGAGAGACAAGTGGAAATCAAGTTAGAAAGTGATACTGAATCGATCAGTATAATATAAGGTGGATCGATCTCAAGTCCTCCTGTGGGTTGCACACATCCGCACATACTTAACATATTATTGTTATTATTATTATAAATTTAGCCAGAGAATAAATTCTAAGACTAAAGTCTTAAAGCATTAGCATCTAAGGCTTTCGGCTTTTATTTTTATTAATATTATTATTATTATTAATATTATTATTATTATTAAAAACTCTACCGCACTTGAGATTTGAACCCACTCAGACGGATACACTTAACATAGTTTTGCAATGCAAGTGGTATGGGATATAGTAAGAGGTTGGTTAAGCTCTTACGAAGTTGGCCATCTAAAGAAGGTTTTTAAACGATACAACAGCGATAAAGTATAGTAGAAAATATTCCAATATATATTTTACATGAATTCACTTACCTTCGATATAAACAGCAAAGATATAATTATTGCTTAAGCAAAATATCTATCATGCAAGTAAGCGTAGCGAATAAGCTGAGAAACCAAACCGACGTATTTTTTAATTTTTTTTAACAAACATCAAAACGCAATTGTAGCCAATAACTCTTTCTTATTACCTTTTTTTTTAAATTTTATTATGTTTTAAATTTACTACAGCCACTACCGCGCGCATGTGTACATTTTGCGTACATGGGTAAGAGCGCAAAATTGTGAACGAAGGAGTCTTACTCAAGTTGTACACATACCTGTTCTTGTATGCCGCCAATTGTATGTGTGCGGTCTTATTAATTAATACGATATTCGCTATTGTCCCTTTTTTAGAGTCTTTGACGTGCACACGTATACATATATACAACTTTTAACCAATATATGGGATAAATTACGTAAACATAAGCGTAAACATAGAACCGATAATATTCAGCAAACTTGCAAGTTTCCACAGAAAACAGTAAGATTTCAAGACTATAGTAAATGGATCTTACCTTTATAATGGATGGTATTAAAAAGTTTGTTATATTTTCAGATAGTAAATCAGCTCTGTTGCTAATAAATAAAAGAGGTGCAGATAATCAATATGTGTGTGATATGCACAGGATGTTATATGCATTGTTTCTTTTTTTAAATGAAAACGCTGACTTTCATGCAAAAAGGGCGGAATTTGATGGTTCAATTTTGTCTCTCAAATTTACTTCCAATCAAGCAATTCGTAGCCACATCTTTCAACAGCTAAATCGCCAATTTAAAGAGATAAATAGCGCGCGTTAAATCCAATCCAAATCCAATCCAAAATAATATAAATCCCACATTAAAGCTTAAGAGGCTTCCTTTAATTCCCGGGAAATCAAAATTCATTACAGATTTATGAGTGATCACACTTATGATAAAGTATATTTAAAAGTGATTCGTGCTATACCATGTGATATTTGTGAAATTTATGAAGTTAGTGAGTCTGCTGAGTATCTAATTTTTAGATGTCCCAGGCTTGATGGTATTAGGAGTTCTTTGGCTTCTTCAAATCATATGGCAGTCTCCTCGATCTTTTTGAACCAAAAATGTACGTCATGTCGAGGAACTAATTTGCTTTATTAGAAAAGCCAATTTATCGTTTTAATTCATGATAATTTTTTTTTTTCTTTTACGCTTAATCATAATTTATCTCTATGACATTCTTTTTTTTCAGCCAAAATTTGCAACACTTTTTTTACATCACTTCCAAAAACTAAACAATCTACACTCATACTTAACATATCGGTTTTGGCTATCAAAGCCGTAGCTTGTTTTTCGTGCTTTATATACATATCTTGCTAATAATTACTACGGTTTATTATCTGGACATATAAGCCGCAAATATTATTGGCTTGGCCCATCTTAACTAACATTCAAAAAAAAAAAAAAAAAAAAAAAAAAAAAAAATTAGAAGTCATAAAGGAAAATTAGATGTACTACCCATATGATTGATTTGAGTAGTTGTAAGAAGAGTTGGGAAAAAATTAAGTAAATTGTAAATTCATAATTAATTACTTTAGTTTTACGCAAATTTGTAAAATAGAAAAACAAATGAATTCACATTGCATGTCGTCATTATTGCATTTTTGTCGACATCGTTATTTTTGTTAAAGCTCCATGACGAACATATATCGAAATTAAAACTAATGCAGATTGGAAATACTGGTCTCATAAAAACTGATTTCATTTCAATCGCTTAACGATAGCAATAGTAGGCCATACTCCATGACGAATATATATCGAAATTAAAATTACTGCAGATTAGAAATACTGGTCTCATAAAAACCCCGAGCTCGAGCCTTAACTGATTTCATTCCAATTGCTTAACGATAGCAACAGTAGGCCGGACAGACAAATCGATTTGGAGAACTATTATTGGGAATTAAAAAAAACGTATTCTCTAGTCATAGAACTTCGTTCGAATCTGGCTGTATGTACAAGCAAGTGGTCATTAAGTGCGGCGAAAATTAATATCATAAGTAATGCATCATTTGCCTCTATCTTTTCTTCTCCAAGTTAGTGAGGAATAATATTTTTCCTATGCTTTGAGAACGTAAAAAACCTGTCAAAAACGGAACGTAGAAAATTTAACGCGTAACTTTCGCTTAATGTAATTTCTGATCTATACTTTTTAGATACTTGGTAAGCAGAAATCTAATAGCATTTTTTTTTTGTTTTGTCTACTTATATGGATATGGAAAAGTCGAGAAATAGTCAAAATGTTAATAAAAATTTCAAAACCAAAAAAAATTTGTAGAAACTTTTTATTACATTTAAAGTTAATTGTTACGACGTTGAGATTAAAAAGCAAACTTCTTTTCACAATATATATTACAAAACTAATTATTGAACTAAACATACCGACATTTTCAAAAACTAGCTGAAATAAAATATTTTCCCGTTTATTTATTGAATTTTTATCTACTTACTTACATTTCTTGCGTTATTAGTGTAATTAAATTATTTTGTGGGAGATTGCCGCTATAACCATTAATTTGCAAACTGCTCGACTTTTAACTTAACTTAACAGTAAATAATTACATGAATATTAAACTCATAATGTGCTTATTGATATCTTTTTCTTAAAAATTATGATATTAAGTGGAAAGAGAGAATAGAAGTAAAACACTTAAACGATACAACTGCAATATACATCTAAACTTGTACATTCATGAAAGAGAAAGATTATGCTTTAGCAATAAACTATGGACTTAAATTGTTACGTTTCTTTGTTCTTATTTTATTAATTGCGTATGCGTTGATATCCGTTTATAAATAATTTGGTGTATTTTTTCATTCCGAAAACTTTCTTTAATTTTCTATTATTTATTGTTATTGTTTTTGCAATTATTCTGTAAACACATAAAATAAAATTTTATAATAATATCAACTCAGTCTAATTAGGAAATTGGTCATTACATACATAAGGTATATTTTGTTTCTTTAAGAATTCAAATTTAAAATTTTTCATAATTTTAATTTTAATTATATATTTGTTATTTTATTACATTTAAATTCATATTGATTCACAATGATATTAATTACATAAATAGTTTAAAAAGTATTGCGCCCTTATTTGATTAAACTTTTGATCTAAAAATCTTATTCAATTCTTATTCACAAGCACAGAAATGTGGCCCTTTCGGTTGGTTCAATACTTTTAAGATTGTCGATTACATCAAAAATTACCAAAAATTAATTAGGAGGGCCGATAAATTTTTTGCTTTCAATTTATTACAGTCTTAACTTGTTCAAGTGAAAAAAGTCTAAACGCTTTACAATACATAAAAAGTTGCTTCATAGCTACTGCTGGATTAAATCGAGTTTTGAATGATTTCAATTTTTTGATTTAAGAAATTTCAACAATTTTTTGTTGCACGATTCGAAATACTGTTAGCTAATTTCCTAAATTTGTTTTCATTGACGGCATTGGAAATCTTTTTCATAAAATTTTGAAAATATTGCCATAAGTTCTATAGCGAATTGTGCCAAGCTTAAATTATTGAATTGTTAATAGAAGCTATTGGGGACTTCGAGCAACTCTTTTATAGGTTACACAATGGTTTATAGGAATACATTTTTCTTTATTATATTCGCGGACACTTTTGTTGTTGGTTTCCCTAAATCGCTTATAAACTCCTATTATAACTATATCCTATGCAATTGCTATTTTATCTGGAAAGGTCAGAAATGTGCGTTATAAAGATTATAAAATAGATGTGGCGTTGATGGGCATCTAACAGTTGTGTATGTTTGTTTGCGTGCGGTTATTGGAATGCGAGCTTGTTTGCCGATTGGAACGTTTTTGCAAAGCAATTTCCAGCGATCTTTCCAAAAATTGGTAAAAGGCAGATTAACGAAGCGGTTCGGCCAAACATAAGCTTGTTGTGAAAATTGAAATTTTGGCTTACGTGATTTGTGGACTATTGAAAATAGTTGGCTCGAAGTCTTTCTTAGTTGGCTTTTACAAATTGCTATTAACTTTTCTGTTATTAAGTTCTTTTTGTATTATTATATTTTTATATTAATTAATTGTTTTTATTACTTAACCTCAATTCAGACATAATATTAAATTTAAACGTTTCGAAGAAGATTCATTTGGCTAATGGTTCTTTCTTTTTTGTGTCATACTAGTTCAGACATTTTAAAAACCCATTAGAAGGAGTAAGATCCATATTAGGAGGACACGATGATTCAAATATTCGGACTAAGCAACTTTTTTATTCGAATTATTCTTTTTTAGATTATTATTTTATTTTATATGTGATTTTATTTATTTGTATATTTTTTTTCAGAATTTATTCAATTTTCCAAAATTTCATTATTATTTTAGTTTTCTGTTTTTTAACACATTTTTTTTGAAACTTTAATTGTCAAATATATTTATGATCGGGCACAACAAATTATACATCTTTCGGTATGAACTTTTTTGAAATCTAATGTAATTATTCAGAATTTTCACTTTGCGTGTAAAGCTGTTATTTGTTTTTAGTTTTTTTTTTTATTTTTTTTGGATATACATAAAGTTTTCAAGTTAAAAGTTTTTTATGAAAGAGATTACTTTATGGATTTTTATGTTTAATTTAATAAATTTGCTTTCCCCGTTTGATGATTTTGACAGATATATTATTATGTAGGAATTGATTTTATAGTAGAGTTGGTGTAGTTAAGGATAAATCATCATTGAAAAAAAATTTAAGAAACGCCCACTTTAAAGGAAGGGATTTCGAATGTTTCACAAACTTTTTAATTAGTTCTGAATTTTTTTTTACTTTACTTTTTTAGTGCAAACTAAACTCACTGCTTAACCTCAATACCTATTTTTCTCTCCCTAAATCAAATGTGATTTACGATTTGAATTTTCAATGGCGGCTAGAAGTTCATGTTTTTGCCGTACATACATCCGACCTTTTTTCCACGGATTTTGCAGCAACAATGGCTTGAAATCATCTCGCAAACAACGTTCACGCGCTCCGATCACAGCGACTAGGCAAAAATTGTTTAACATGTCATTGGTATAAATAGGACCGTTACTGCCCTTTAATGTAGCCGCCATATTCAATTGTTTAACAACCAAATTGATAACTTCACGTGCTGTTGTTTTGGCAGTAACATGTAGTTTAAGGCTGGTGCCGCTGGCCAAGCCGGTGTCATAAGCAGTATACACTTGAATAATGCCTGAGTTCACGTTAGCTGTTTGTTCGGATGCCAAAGTAGGACAACTGGCCGCTGTATATTCTTCACTGCTGGATTGGCGAGGGAGGCTTTTTGTTGATGCTGCCTTCGGACTTGACGATTCTCCTATGGTTATGAGAAAAATGTAAAGTTTTAAAAATATCGGCCAAAAATTTCATTGTTTCGCGACAATTTCTTTAAAATTATTATTATTATTATTATTATAATTTTAGATTAATGAAATAAATTCTTAGACTAAACAAAAAAGACCTTGAGCACCAGCAACACAGGCTATCGACTCTTTAAAATTAAAGTTAATGAAGTTCGAATAGGAAAATTTCAATCATTTTATACGGATTTGTAAGGTTACGCTGATGTCAGTCAGTTTTTTCCCTTCTTGTTCCCTTCAACAGTATAAATTTCTTAAAACCGGTCATATTAAAATCAATTTAAAAAAAAGGATTGAATTTATTATCAAATTTATTTATTAATTAAGAGATTTATATAATAAAAATATTTTTTAGAATAGAAATATTATTAAGAATTTATATATTAATTAATTAATTTATTTATTTACCAGTAATGGGTACAGCAGTTTTCATTTCGGTTTGTAACGCGGATAAAGTCGTTTTTAGATAGATACCGCCCTCTCTTAAACTCATACTGGAAGCCGATTTTAATTTTTCGCATGCTTTGGCTTGTTTATTATCGCTTACATTATTAAAGTGGCTCTTTAGAGAATGGCTTGAACCTTGCATGGAGACGGAATCTCTGACTAAATACGGCACTGAATTGGAAGAATGCACCGTAATAGAAGGTGTAACTGGTGTGGACGTTGTTATAATATTAGAACTGGTTCTTTTACGATGGGCCTTATAGGTTTGGTTAGCAACTTCTGATAGAGTGTCATCCGACCTTGATGGTGGTATATTGAACATATGGTCAAAATCACTATTACTAGCAGCCGAATAGAAACTGCGCGAAGTGTATTGGGAAGTGGCAGAATCGCCGCTATTTTTACGCAACGGCACATCAGCAATTTTGAATTCATCGCCAATGTGTAACAAATTCGAGGAATTTATTTCCGTTTGAGATTGTTGAGTATTTTGGGAATGTTCGAATTTCGTGGAAGACGAAGACGTTGTGACACGATTTGTATCTAAGTTTTGTTCAGATTTGGAATGTTCAGGGCCGAAGTGTCTTTGATTTTCATCGTTTGTTAAAGTACCGGGTCCTGGCCAACTACCTCTACCCGAACCCGATTTAACAAACTTTACATCTCTTAACGGTGGTTGCAAGAGCTGCGGGTCTTCGTCTTGAAAATCGTCAGAGTGATGAACGAATTCCAATATTTCTCTAATAGTCGTTGAAGAAGGAGCGTTTTTATCACGAGCAAAAGATATAACATCCATCAACCAACGCACAGTTTTCCAAACGGCATTTAAACTATTAGTTAACTCTTGTAATTTGGCCAGCCTTTCTTTAGCTGTTTGCAATTCACTGCTGGCGAACGCTTCTCTTTGTGATTGAGTAGCTAAAGCAGTATCTAATTCTAGTATACAGGAAAGACGAGCATATTTTTGTATAATACCGGGTTGGTAGGTGAGCATGTGTATCATTTCAAATGCTTGGACGCTGAGGCTAGCTAAATCGTCTCTTTGTAACAACAATTCCGATTGACCGGGCACAGCACATGACAGCTCTACTGCTGGGCATATGATAAGAAAACTGATGTCGTTACTATGCTCTATGACTTCCACATCATAAAGACGGTGGGTGCCAGCCTCTTCGGGTTTGATATTCATGTAACTGAATAGTTTGTGCAGGGCAGATGATAAATCGTACAGAAACAATCGCTGTATTTCGGTGGAGTCTTCGGAATTTGTATTGAAATCCAAAGAGATTCTTAAGGGGCTAGTTCGGCCACGACCATTATTAAAATTTCCGTCGCTATAAGAGCGTTTCAAAATCAACCACTCTTCGGCTGTTATATGACTGTTTTCACGTACCCTACAATGCGGCAAGACATTCGGTGTTTTAACTGGTACCACAACCTGTATTTGATCCATGGAGCATTGCAATTTCAGGTAACCCAAATACAGACCCGGATTTAAACGCTGTAAAGCCGCTTGGTGATACTGAATCTCGTCGCTTATGGACGATATTATAATTTCGTTAATATTGTATTCCTCATGCAAAGCAATCAGTTTCTTCTGTAACTTATTGATTGGCAGCCAACGTGAGTTCAATATTGAAACAGCTTTTTGGCTTTTAACAGATTGTATACAACTAATAACTACAGTACCTTGGGAATCTCGTAAGGGCTTATAGTATAATTGACCGAGATCGTTGAAACTTAAAACGGACTGCATTTGACAAACGGCCGACAATAGCTTTGTACGAAAATGATTGGCCGAAGTTAAATTTCGCTCCATGTCGGTACGCAGTGACTTGACATCATCCCAGGAGCAGGCCACCTAGACAGAGAATAATGGAAACGATTATTTAAAAACATCTAAGTAGATAGTAACTAACCTTCATCAACCAGTGATAATCGTTGTGCAAAGAACTAGGATATGATTCATCAATTTCGATAACTGGCAAAGAGTCTTCGCTGGTGACCAATACTTTATCTTCGTAGTAGACTATGCTAGCCAAGTGAATGCCTCTGTGTTTGTGTACATGTACATTAAGAAAAAAAACAGTTAAAATTCCTTCATATGTAGTTTATAACGATTTACCTCCGCAAATGCTTTTGAAATTTAGAAGCTACTGAAAATAATTGCTTAATGGTCGTTTTCTTTTTCGGATTTTTTCTTTGATTAGATTGATTGGTGTCCAGTGTTAACTCTGAAACATCAGCGGGACGTGCCAGACGTACGGCGGTAAATAAATTATCTAAAATAAGCTGACGACCTAAATAACGATCTTCGCGATTATTTAAATCACGCCAACCTATAAAGAAAAGCAAGCAAATAAATTAATAATCGTTTCTCTTCAGTTACTAAATACATGACTTACTTGAGGGTATTACACTGGCTGGCACGGATGTTTTATAATCACCCCAACCTTTGACATTACCGCAGGCAGCACGTAGGAAATAACGTCGTCCCTGTGTTAAGCCATTTATTTGATATTGCGTCCCCATTGTACCATGAAAACTGCACCAATCCATTAGTTCACGTTCACCCACCACATTACTGAAGTCAGCTCGTGTCGACCATTGCACTGTATAATATTTATATGAACATAAGAAAAGTACAACAATAACGATTCGTTTCTACGTAATAACATTTTAACCAAGCAATATAGTTTTCGGGAGTAAAGGAGTAAAATATTACATGAGCAAAACTGATAAGTATTCTGACAAATTAAATTTACTTGATAGACGCTACCGTGAACTATAAGAGATCGGAGGTAGGCTTGAAGTAATTTATATCATACGCAATCTGTGAATATGAAAATAGTTCGAAAATTGTGGTTATGTTCGGGTATGGAGTAAAGTGAAAAATTTCAACAGCACTTGTATAAGAAGTTGCTAACAGAGGAAATCGAATTGACTTTCTATTTGAAACATACCATACGGAAGCGAATTTCATGTCACTTTTCCTTACGCTATTATGATGCAGACAAGGGAAAAATTTTGTAAAAATTTTCTACGCTCTGTGGCTGTGTCGTAAGCAACAAATACGTAATAATATAAATGAGACTGAGAGAGACAGCTTGATGAATGGTGAGGGGAGGAGGGGGAGGAGGGGGCGGGAGTGAAGGAAGGGGCCAAAGTGTGATAATTACTTAGTTTATCGGAAGGACGAGATTGCTTTAACTCAATGGTAACTGAATGCAGGATGTGTTCCAATTGCTTTTTTTTGGCTGAAAATATTATGGGGCTTCACACGTGTAATTAGGTGGAATAAGTTCATTTGTGAAATAAGTCTCTTAATTACACGCTGGATTCGCTCTAGACGAGAGAGCAAGGGAGACATGGTAAGAATTCTTATTAACTGGCATTGCAACTCATGTCATGAAAATCAATTGAAATTTTTAGAAGAGTTCCCGTGGAAGAAATGTAAAGATATCAAAAGTTTCAATTTCGAGATATAAGTGAGGAGAAAACTAGCACTAGTCGCGAACTTGCCATATTTTATTTAATGGCAATCTTGTCTTCTGTACCTTATCCTTCTTCTTTCAATTCCTTATCAAACTTCTTTGTTCTCACTAGGCGTTTTCTTACTTTTTCTGTGATCCTAAGTAATGGACAATAAAAAAGGGCAGTACCGAAGTCTCTAAATCAATAGCTTTCGTTGCTTGTGAAAATTGAAGAATTTCGAAAACCTTAGATAATCTACAGGAAAGGAAAAAATAGGTACCGTGTTCATATTACTTGCGGAAATCAAAGACCATCGATGAAAAGTAAGAAATTTATATTCGGGACTAATTGAATTTTCTATCTGCAAACTTGACTTTCAAAACAAAAGATAGAAACTAAATTTCTTCTTCTTGCTTTTGAGTGCTAGATGGCCACGCCACAGTTTTATTGCGTATCTGTGATAGTTTATGAGTAGTGAGAAAAAAAAAGCCATATAAAGGTCATGTTTTCAGTTAATGTTACACTGGAGGTGTCTCTTTCGACCGATTTATTCCATTTTCAATACCAACGTGCATGCAAGAACTTTTAATAACTTGCAGATTTGAAGCTGATATCTTCATTTTTGCGACCAAAACAATGTTTGCCATTACATTGACGGACAGATCTAATTTGGTTCAGAAGTTGACGCTGACCAGTTTTTAGAGTCTCTGGATCGTCTTACAGCAGGGTGCAGCAAACAAATAATAAAATGCATACACCCCCATGCTTCGGTAGTCTGCTACAAACGTAGCCACTAACGAAAGACTAAAAGTATATCTACTTTGTCGGCTCGTAACGTTCAGAAGCGTGAAGTGCTTACATTCTTGGCCAGTGTTAAATTGTGAATCGATTTAGATGTATTCATTCGTTCGGCTATGTAAATCTCTATGGTAAATGTTATTATAGTCGTAAAAATTGATATATCGACTTCAAAGTTGAGCAATTTCGCACGAAAGCATCCAAATAGTAGTACTTCTACTTCTAATAATAAATTGATTTGAAAAATCCATATTGCATGAGTTGATTTTATGTGCTCCGCTTCTTATATAATCCTTCGTATGAAAACTAAGCTTCCATATGGGAAAACGTACTGAATTTTGATGTTTCACAATAAGAACTGGCCCATAATTGGAATTTGACGTAAAAATCAACTGCTTCAAGTTTGGCCCATGTAATCTATTTTTTGGAGTCAGTTTTCTATAACAGTAGTCATGAACAGTAAATCTTTATATGCCAACAAATTTTATCATGAAAATAAATGAAGGAAATATCGCTTTTTCATCTGTGTATGAAGTGCCAACGAAACATAAAAAAAGGAACTGCCTTATCTTTCCAAATTGTAAGATCTTTTTAAAAATATATATTCCTTCTAATTTATTATTAGTATTATAATTAATTTAGCCGGGGAGCTAAATTCTGGGACTTTGTTGAAAATAGTATCGCATTAGAGGTTTGAACGCACAACCATTCAGTTAGTTACTTAGTTAGACACACTTTCCCTACTCCGTCACTCATGCGAATATATCTTGCTTCATATTTTCAGTTCGTAGTAAGATTTTATAGGGATTTCATTCATTATTAAAGTTTTGTTCTTCTAGAGTAGGCATTTGTAGAATACGTAACCTTTTGAGTTTTTATATTAATTACCTTTGAATTTAGTAGCGATTGCCCCGTCAAATGGTTCCAGTATTTGCACTTGAACAGAATTATCACCAGTAACATCAACAGTCAGTGAAGCCGGAGCGTCTGGAGGGCGAGCTTGATCCCAACCCAAAAGTAAACGACGCAAACCCTTAATTCGTCGTTCCCAAATTCCAATTTGTTTTTCAATCTCGTTGCCAGTGCAACCGGAAACCGAGGAACCCGTATTGCCTGAAATCGTACAGGAAAAGGAAAGTATATAAATACTTGGCCGTTGGGTATATAAATACAAGCAATCGCGACCATAGGAATGTTGCTTGATTTCAAATATGTGTCACATAAAGCTACAGTTTGATTGGCGTGGAAGTATGTTATGGTATTCGGTTGGTAAATAAAAAAACAACAACAACACTCAGCCAATATCGTGTGATGCCAATGTGCACGTATACATTATCATGTCGATGCACACACACGTTTGCGTAATAGACTAAAGAAACTAGAACAGTCAAGAAATCATTCACTCAGTCTGTCAGTTGGTTGGTTGCTGGGTTACTATTTTCAATGACAGTGAAAACAACAGTGTACATAGATTTATAACAACAAGTCACATAAGATGATACGTTTTACTGTATATGCATCTATATATATACTAAGGAGACCCACGTAGTCATCAAACGAAGAAATATTTACTCCCCAAATGTCGAAAATGGTTGAGTCAAAGATACAATATACGGAATTGCTAATCATTACTTCGATATTATGTTATGGTAAGCAGATAGATAACGTGCTGCAATTCATTTTGCGTGTTTGAATAACAGTGATTATAAGGCGAACAAATCCTTGAATTTGTGAAGTGCAGTATTTTACTAGAATAGTCTAGCGACTTCTGCTGATCGTTACTACATGCGTTATGCAAGTACGTTCGGTTGTTAGTGCATGATGACCATTCTATAGACTTTAAATCCATCGCCTTAACTTAATATGATTGGCGCAATGTTACCTAGTAATGCAAGATGATTTTATTCAGATTAATTGGAATTTCAAGTTTCTTCTCATTTTGTTCTTTGATACACGCAGTTACACACAATGGGTTTGCGCAATGTGTACTTACCGATTATGATGCTTGATATTGAGGGACGTGATGAATATGTAGGCTGACATGCTGTACCCTCTAGGCCGCTTAACTCATGTACACGTGACTCTGCATCTTTAAGTAAAGCATTTAGTTTGGTGCCTATATTGTCTACAGCAACTGCAATAGAATATTGTGACATATGAATATTACATAAGCGTGCTTGCAGCCATACGCAATTAATTGCATATAAGGACTTGATTAAATTATTAACTGAAATATAATAACAAAGAAAATGAAAGCATTCGAAATTGTGAGGGCAACAGTACATAAACAAAAAAAGAAAATAACTTGTCTTGACCTTACGATTACAGAAAGCAATATTATTCCGAAACTACTTATTTATACTTTTGTGCGCAAGCATAACCAACATAATTAAATATTTTGTGGTTTCTAATGAAATTATTTGCAATATTTAATGTTTTGACACCTTTCACCGAGCTCTATAGAGGCCGAAAGAGATGGTAATTTAATTTTCACTGAGTTATTTTAGGTTTTTGAAAAATTTTTGAGCTTCTCGATCAAAATATTGCAATTTTGGGATTTGAAAGAAAGCTACGAAAGGCTCCGCAAAGACCAAAATGCATTATTATCTAAGCTAGGCGATGTATTCAATTTTTGACGCTTCGATCGTTTTTTTCGATTCGTTTCTTCTTTTAAGGGTATTTCTCACTAAAAAATTTCCGTCATATTTGGTCAAAAAGTATGTGATACGAGTTACTTTTAAAGTTTTTTCTGCGGAACGGAGGCAAATATTAGAACGACAATGGCAACTATACTTTGGCTACATCAACAGCTCACAAATTTTTTCCACATCTGCTGATGCTTTAGATATATAAAAGTACCTGCCGTTGTTGGCACGAGTGAAAAAATCTTCCTGTCGATAAATCGCGATTGATATTAGCTTAGCAGTAGCAGTTGTGATTCGCACGATGGCTGTGTTAACATTCCTCAAGTTTTCTGAGTATCTGATGAGTCGTTAAAAATATATAACAAGTAAGAAAATTAAGTTCGTTTATCCCAAAAAAAGACAAAGGAAGTCACAGAACAAAATTCGCAAAAGCGCAGTTGATTGCTTCTTTTTTCAAACTAAAGGTTTTTGTCATATAGACATGTGGGCGTTGTGAGTGTGTTCTTTGAAAAGTTTAGATCAATTCTAAATTCTTTGCAAGTTCGTAGGCAATATCTTCATTTCCGCCAACGGGAAAATGTTTACCACAAAGAGTACAAAGTTGCGCAAACAGACAGGTGGACGGATGAACAGGCGGACATGTATAGGTGCATACGAATTTGGAACTGGCCAAGAACTTGTATACTTTATAGGGTTTTTGAAGCTTGTTTTTGCGCGTTATAAAGGAATTGCAAAAATAGTTAAATTTTAATACACTATAATATTGGGTAGGCGAAGTCAATTTTTCCATTTTTATGCACAATTGCTACAGTACTGCAGTGTGGCCCATAGAATATGCGTTCAGATTTTTGGACATTTATTTATTATAGTTTATGAGTAATGAGCACAAAATCAATTTTTCATTTTTTTGAAAAACGGAGGTATTCTGAGCTTACGTGGCGCTGTAGACGAGTCGTTCGACCGATTTCAATACCAAACTGCGCACAAGAACTTCCAATGCTTCTACCAACTTTGAAGTCGATAGCTTCATTTTTGCGGCCAAGAGAATGTTTACAACAGACGTTGCACAGGCGGGCCGATGGACAGACGGACATGCCTAAATCGATTAAAAATGCGATGTTGGTCAAAAATATGTACACTTTGTGGGGTCACTGATGCTTCCTTCTGGGCGTTGCAAACGTTTCAACAAAATGAATACACCCCTCAACCTTCGGTAATGGATATAATAAAATGTTTCTTATTTTTAGCATCTTTTCTGGCCACATTATCTCAGCAATGTTAGGCAGATGGTGGAAGATTTAGGCTACACTCGCAGATTATGTTGTCTGAATATCTGAGGAGCTGTCATTGTGCCGACAAGATTTCGCTATTTCCTAAGAACTATTAAGTATAATCTCTTCAACAATAGCCTCTCCACGGTAGAAATTATTTTGGCCATAAACTTTCGAAAAATAAAATAATTTCGTACAAATCTTCTTCTTCTGAGTTATGGTACGAACGAACAATCAAAGAGGTCAATACAACTTTGGAGAAAGCCCGCTAAAAATTTTTTGAAAATTGCATAAAATATCATAACATATCTGCTGTAAAAAGAAAACGTAAACCATAATTTCGAATGGGTTATAAAGTAATTAAATGAAAAAATTAAACACTCAGCTCACTAAAGTAAGATCAAAAAAATTTGAGTTAAGCACTGAATTCTCTCTCAGCTATTACTTACATTGTGAGCCTTCTAAAGCACCATGCTGTAGTAACATTTTGGTCATGGACCGATTATTGCTAAGTACAGCAACATCTAAAGCTGAGAGACCATCTGTATTGATGCTAAATATTGAAAGAAAATTAAATAATTATGTAAATGGGTATAAAAATCCAAATCCGTGTAAGCAATTTGTACCTATTAATGTCTATATCTGTTGATTCTAGAATGGTGCGCGCCTTATCCAAATGACCATGTTCGACGGCCGAAAATAAAGCTGCAAAGAGAAAGTGAATAAGAAGGGAAAGTGCATTTAAAATGTAAATAGAATTGAACTGCGATCGTATGATATAAAATTTCAGTTTTTTTTTTTTTTGAAAAGTTGCCAAAAATTCTTTTAAATGAAAGGAAAATAGTGTTAAGAATTTTTGTTGTTATTTACAGAAGATAAATTAATGAGATTTCATTTTTATTATTTTGCTTATGGTTATGCAGTGTTTTATTACCGTGCAGATGCAGATTACACTGCGTTAACTTATCCAGTTGGGCTTGAGCCAATTTGAGCTGTTTTTTCGACATTTTCGTTCTATGTGGTGTACTGCCACCTTTATTGCGAGCATTGGCTGGCTGCCGATAAATGGTTAAATTTTGTATGTTTCCAGCATTATTTTTCTCATTGTTCACATAAGAGTTGCTCTGATTGTACTCAAGATTGCTGCTTTGGTGGGCGTCATGCAATTTGACATTTTTGGCATTACTACCGTTTGCATGACGTGTTATGCTTAAACTATTATTAATTTTATTAGTGGTAGCCATAATTGTATTTGACATGGTCGAGCTATTGGCTGCAGTTATCATATTTGTACCGTTATTACTATCAAAGCCTGCAGATTCTGCTGGTGATAACGATGATGACGATTGTGTCGATGTTGTTTTTTTAGTTGTTGAAGACGATATTGGTTCTAAACTATGTTGGTAGAGTTGATAGTAGGTAGTCTCTTGCTCTTGCCCGCTTGCTTGATTACAATAATGGTGATGATGATGACGTTGACAATGATGGTATTGATGATAATGATGATGATGATGAGGTTGTTGCTGTTGCGGGTGTTGTGGTTGTGACAAGAGATATTCCATTTCTTTGAAATCTTGACTTGTGCAAGAGATAACATTACGGATACCAGCCACCGATACTACATTGTGTGTTATACGCTCAGAACAACGATATGCGCTGTTACTGTTACAAGTCACTTTGAGATTTTCACGTTTATTGTGATTGCACAATTCTATTAAGGATGACGATTCAATGTTATTCAATTGTAAATAACCATTATTATCGTTTCCGTTTAAACTATTAAAACTATTATTATAATCATCGTAATCGGGCTGAGGTGTACTTGCGCTAGTGGACCCGCAATGCTGATAATGTTGATGAGAGATGGTATCATAAAACGATGAAGTGGAAGACCGTGATGTTAAAGTTGCGGACGCATTATTATTTGTTTTTCTTAAAATTACGCAAACATCATCATCATCATTGTCGTTGGTACTGCGCTTTTTATTCTTCTTGTTCTGATAGTTTCTATTATTGCACTGATAGCAACTATCACTATATGATAAGCGATCTGATTGCAAATTTGGAATATATTTAACCGTATCTATATTGGGCGATACGATATTATCTTGAATTAAGGAAAAAAAAAAACGAAAACAAAAATCAAGCTCGGGAGATGGTAATAAACGTAAACATAATAACATAAACATGTAAGAAAATTATATTCGGTCGTAACCGAATCTTTTATGTCTACCACCGTTATCCTGAAAAGGCAAAAAAAATTAATTTTCATATGGAGTGGGCAAGGCTGATGTTTCTTATTTTGAAAATGCAAGTTTTTGTCATATAGGCGTGTGGGCGTTTTGTGAAGTTTAGGGCACTTCCAAATTCCTTTACAAATTTGTAGGCGATATCTTCACAACAAATGCTACAGAGCTACACGGCAAACGAACAGACGGACATACTTAGATGCATTTCAAATTTGAATATGCCCAAGTATTTATATATTTTAAGAGGTTTTTGAATCCTGCTTCTGCGCGTTATAAGGGCATTCAAAAGAAAAATTAAATTTTAATACACTGTACTATGGCATGGTCAATTCTGCCCATTTCTGTATAGACACTCTATAGCATCCCCCATAGAATATGCGTTAAAATTTTTGTACATTTATCTGTTGTAGTTTATGAGTAATGAGCAGAAAACCAATTGCTCTTTCCTTTTCAAAAACAAAAATGTTGTCTGTTTACGTTGTACTGTGAACGTGTGCTTCGACCGATTCAGCACACTTTCAATAGAGTAAATAAAAAAAATAATAAGAATATAGATTAACTTAAGAAGATTAGGTAAATATTAGGTCGGAAAGAAAAAATTTAGGAAATTGTATTATGGGCTTCATTGGGCATGATACTACAATATGTATCCTATTGCCAACGAATAAATGGATATATATCTTATATTACTAAGGAAAAAAGTGAAGAGGAATAAGAGAAAAGCGCATCCGCTTGAGGAATTATCGTTTGGGATGCTACAACAACTTTCGTTTCGCAACTTAAGAATTTATACGAATTTATACCATTGGGTGAAAAAATATCGGCAATATTTTTGTGCTATTCCTATGAAAGAATCAAATTTATATAAATGAGAGATGAAATGCCAGACATTTTTTTGCTGTCACAGTAATGCTTCCCGTTCCAGTTCGAAAAAAATAACCGACATTTTTCTCCTGCCGAGCCAATATTCATTAAAATTCTCAATAAGATATATATAATAAAATAGAAATTTACAGATTTAGCCGAACATTTATCGAAAAATGATGTCTTGGGTCTATCCCCCAAAACAATATGTTTCTTTTTTGATATGATATTTGGATTTAGGTAACGAGATGTTAGAGTTAGATTTCATAAATTATACCTAATATTTAGAGCAGTGTGTAAATAAGCAAACTAAAAATTGAACAAAATGGTAAATGAATCGATTTCCCTTCTTTACATCGTACCACTCATATCCGAGTTAGAGATTATATTTATGTAACAGTAAATTTTTGACTTCAAAAATTTTTCTGAAATGTTTTTTTTTTCTGTTAGTTTTCTCTCTTCTACTTGCAATATTTAACTTGAAATAGTAAAAAGTAAGTAATATATGTATGTATATTAGATGGTTGCATATACTTTGGTTATTTTTTCTCTTGGAAAAGACGTTTATGTCGAAAATGCCATTTCCATTTCTATTCTTAGTTAGAAAAGCAAAAATCTAATAAGGTTTGGAAATTTCTTTTTCTTTTTATATCATTTACCGATAGACTTCATATGTTAAGCTGTGGAAAAAATTGTAAATCTTGACAATAGACGACAATATGTCAATGTATAGGCGTACGAATTGATTTCATAAAATCAACGCAAAGATATTAACTTCATGAAGGCCCAATAAACCTTTTCATTGAATTCATGTAATCATTTATGAATTCAATATCATTGCAATTTAACGACCGGATTGAAAATAGAGGTTTAGATGCCTCGACTGTCCTATAGCCAGTGAAATTTCATTTGCTTGCTACTGTTTCCATATGCTGGAAGGTTCATCCATTTACTTTCTTCCTTCCTTATCATATTATTTTATCAACTTATTTAGGTTATTTAACACCGTACTCGTTTTGAAAAATTATTTGGGGAATTTGAACAAAGAATATTGCCTGCACAAAAGGTTTTAGCAATTTCTTAATTTGACTACTGGAAATAATGCCCAGTAGCCGCGACATCTACGGGAGGCTATTTTGTGGCTTCTGCATTGCTCGCCTTTATTCAACAAGCCCTATTTGTGTTTTGAGATAAAAATTAAAAAAATTATCTTTCTTTAACACTAGATCTGCCGAAGTTTTGCATATACCTACTTCTAATAAAAGAAATCATTTTGCTCCCCTTTCTGCATGAGATTGCAAAAATGGAGATAAGAAACTGAAATTTGGCAGAAACGTTCCTTGATCGATGAAAAGTGATTGTGAGGCGTGATAAGCAGACAACGTCGAAAAAACACCGAAAATGTTCGCCAGAAGCACCCACATGATCGATCGACAAATGATCACAATCGTTTTACGAATACGTCCACCACTAGCGATGAAATTTCAATACCAACTTGTTTTTAGTACTTTTTTAATTGGATGAAGAACATGTTAATGTGCGTTAAAGTAAATTGGACATAAAGTAAAATCAAAACTTTATAGTTAATTTTGGATATGTTAGTAAACTAATTGGACCCAAGAATACGATCTTAGAGAATATATCGGTAGCAGCTTTTCGGAAATATATTCACGGGATCAAAAGTTATAGATGAGAATAAGGAAAAATTGCCATCGTTTTCCCGAGGCTGTGTGAATTGCTTCTACATTGTGGGCGTGCATATGGGCAATTCACAATCGCTTTTTAACCAATTAAGTAACGTTTGGGCAAAATTACAGCTCCTTATCTCCACTGTTACGATTGGAGCGATTTCGCAAAAGAGAAGATCACAATGATCCCTTTTAGCAAAATACGTATACATCATCGGTATCTTGAAAACGAGCATAGGTAGCAGAAATGTATTATTGATAATTGATTGTTTTCTCGTACAAGTAAAAGCCCAAGTATTAGCGGAACTTTACAAGCGGTATAACTATTTTTTTGAACATTACAATGACGTACTCGATAATTCCAGTGTAAAGGGTTATATTCCTTGTTTGTGATGTTCATTGCCGAAAGTTTGCAACAAGTATGATGATAAAATTGAATTTTGAAACTTTAAGCTCTTCAATAAGCTCAGCAATATATACATGAAACATTTATGCAATTTTTTAATAATTATCGGTTAACGTACGTTCTTTCAAATGAATGCCATCTTGGAGCGAGTAACACGCACGAAATAACTTTCACTCGAAGTATTAGATGCGAAGTACGTGTTCTTTTTTTAATCCACAATCTTGATAGTTTTCTTGTTCCACTGTGTACGCCTAGTTTTTAACGTCAGTGCATAATTATGTACGAAAGTGTGTACCCGTAAAGATTAGTGATTAATCGTAGAAGAGCATAATGATGATTAATGTAATAAATTAGTTTGAATAATGAGTTCAGCACAACTAATGAATTTTTATTTATTAATTAATGTAAATTGCCCCAAAAAGATTTAATGACTATATGAGATAAAAAAATTGTTTTATTTTTCGAAATCTCTTACCATCTTTTAAATGAAATTTGCAATTAAAAGTAGAATTCGTTTGACAAAATTTTGTCAATTCATTAAACGTATGAAATGATTTCTGTCTCAGTAGAGCACCTGGGGAACGTAAACAACTGCTTATTCGTAGATGTTTCAGTGATTTTGTTTCATTATTATTATTATTATTATTATTATTATTATTATTGCTCTTATTGCTATTGTTATTGTTTGTATTGTAACACCTGTAAAATGAAAATACAAACATTCATATATACAGTTTGGATGATAGGAATAAAAAAATAAATAAATAAAAATATGATTTGTTTAAATAAATCACTTGAATTGTTTCATTATTATTCATAGGATATGATGATTCAGATGGAACCCAACCCTATGAGAACATAGAGAGTAAATGTATTCACAATTGATTTCGTTTGATATCATTAAACATAAATTTCATTTTCTCATTGAATCTATTTATCCACTTTCATGTCAATTTCTGACAATTTTAATTATTTTAGGATTATTGAGGGAGCATGGCAACTTGTTGCTTCTGAAGAATTGTCGGCAAACACAAATAGTTCGCAGAATTTTTTTGAGTGGACGTTTTCCTTTTTAGCTTAGTCCAGTTAATGTTAACAAACAAATAAAAAAAAAACAACGAAATATTTTTAATCAGTATACGCATCTTGACTAAGTGTAATTGCTATTGTTACTCTCTCCAAATATCAGGAAAGACTGCATTGTCATAGCTTTAATGGATGATGAGCAAGATGCCCCTTCATGCACGCGAAAGACAGATGAAGCATTGGGAGCTACTTTATGAAAAAAAATCTAAAGACTTTATATAGTAAGTCTGAAATTATTAACAAATTCGTCTTTTCATCGACCACAGGAATTTCAAGAATGACATTTTCAATGGGTTTAACTATACCTACCTCTCTACCAACTTCTTATATATAATGCTGAGAGCAGATACAAATATTCTAAGTTGAGTTTTAAAGATCCAATCGTTCCAATCAACAAAACCCATTCTTAAACTTTAATGCTTAATTCTTAAACTGAAAACAATGCTTTTATTCTTAAAATATTTTTCAATTAGGAAATGTGTTCGTTAAAAAGGAAATGCTGTTGCATGCTAGATTTATATTCACATCAAGAACATCTAGAGCACATTTTTTCGGACTATCTACTGAGCGTAATGTGAGATGAAACCATCACTAAGGAATTGCTGCAATTGTTTATTGCACGAAAAGGAGGCCGGTCGCTATGTCCACACAAAAATATTTAGAGTAATGACGCTCAGACCGACACTGCAAAATTTGTTCAGAAAACCATAGCAGTTCTGATTAATTATTCTAATTACTTAGGCTTAACGATAGGCA
>CCAG010016045.1:0-12101 GCA_001077435.1 Glossina morsitans morsitans | reverse complement strand
CGATAATAGTTACAACAATTAATTTTCGAATCGTAGTGACTTTTTAGGATTAAGAGCTAGTTTAAGTACGACATTGGCAAATCTCGTGTATTAAGCAAAGTTGCTTTAATGGACTTTAAAGTGTCCGATAATGAAAAAAGGTGATAGACACTATTCAGGTTCTTGCAAACAACTCTGAGCGGGTTAAACAGCTCATAATTATATTTACAATGACTAACCTTAACCAAGGTAAAATGCCTAGAGAAGCGGTTAGGAACATTAAAACTTATTTCTCCAAGTAATGACGGCGAGTCAATAGCGCCGTTTATTAATTTGATTGCAAAGCAAACGCCAAGAACAAATCTACGTTTTTCAAGAGACGGTAAGGACAAAAGAAGCAACCTATTTTCATAGGGGGGAAGAGAAGCAGACGGATCCCAACCCAAATTTCTAAGAGCAAACAACAGGAATTGCTTTTGAATAGATTCAATTGAGTCTACATAGCACCTGTACGAGGGAGACCACACAATAGAAGCGTACTCAAGTATAGGCCTAACCAAACACGTATACAGCCTCTTGGTAATATACGGATCATCTAGCTCTTTGGACCACCTCTTGATGAAACCAAGAGCGGACCTAGCTTTGCTTATCGAGAACTCAACGTGCAAATTGGAACGTAACCTACGGTCAAAGAGGACGCCTAGGTCTGTGAACGACTCAACGTCCTCCAACTTGTGCGAATCTATAAAATAATGGGTTATGAATGACTTCCTTTTAGAGAAAGAAAGCTTCTTACATTTATTTAGGTTTAGTGTCATATAATTTGAAGAGCACCATGCCACCAATTTATTTAGGTCAGTTTAAAGCTGATGTGATTGCGATTCTAAGGAAAAAGAAGAAAACAGTTTCACATCATCAGCATACATTAAGATCTGGCTAGATTTAATCGCCGAAGGCAAGTCATTAATGTATAGATTAAATAAAATGAGTCCTAAGGGGCTACCTTGAGGTACTCCTGACGAAACGTGGAATTCATATGAAGTGGTGAAGTTAAACAAAACCCTGAATGACCTATTATGCAAATAAGAGCTTATCCATTTCACTAAATGGGAAGGGAAGCCAGCGGCTTGAACTTTAAAGATAAGTAATTTGTAGTTAACCAAATCAAACGCTTTGCTAAAATCAGTGTATATGACATCAGTGCAAGAGCCATTGGAAAATGCCTTGAAAACCTGACAAGTAAACTCTAACAGATTAGTGACCGTAGATCTTCCTTTTCGGAAGCCATGTTGGAGTGGAGAAATATAGATTTGGTGGCAAAGGCCAAATGCTGCGTCAGAATTCTCTCAAATAGTTTAGGTAAAACACTTAGCTTGGCGATGCCTCTATAGTTCTCCCCGAGCTGTCTACTCCTACTTTTGTGAATAGGAATAAGATAGCTACTCCTCCAACACGAAGGGAAAACACCTAAATTCTGGGACAAATTAGAACTCTTAGTGATAACACCACAAAGCTCAATAGCGCAAGGCTTACGTACACATGACGGAATTCCATCAGGTCCAGGCGCACAACTGTATTTCAGAGAAGTCAACCCATTACAAACGTCGTCATCAGAAATAACCAAATTGGGTATTGAAACCGAGTTAGTTATAGGATAAGGGTAATTTGCTGATGAATCAAAACCAGCAGACGAAAAGTTTCGTCGGAAGTACTCCGCAACCAGATTTAAGATTTCAAAATCATCCGAGGAGTCAGAGCCATTAAAAGAGACAAACGAGGGATGTGCAGAAATTTTTCTTTTTGAATTAACAAATTTAAAGAAGTATTTAGGATTAGAAAACAGAGAGGATTTAATGAACTGAAGGTATCTGCAATAATAACGGTGGTTGAGGGAGTTAAATCTATGCCTTGCGGCTGAGTACGCGAAATAGTCTAGAGAAGAGCCACTTTTTAAAAATTTCTTGAACAGCTTCTTTTTCCTATTCTTATAATACCTAATTGTCGTATTAAACCACGGGGGACACCTACCTCGAGGTCGGCACTGCTTAAGCGGAACAGATGCAGCAATAGCTAGATTTAATGTATTGTAGAACGATGACAATAACCTTTCTATACTCCCGGTTGAGAAGTCAAACCTCATATGTGAAAGATGAAATTTTAGCAATTCTATATTGGTTTTATAAAAATCATAATATTTACTGGAAAAGGTTGGGTTTGGACTATTGAGACAGTTCAGCGAACCGTCATTCTTGTGATGAAAAGAAATACACAATGCTGGATGATAAGGATCCTCAGGCAAACTAAAAGGTGGACAACGATTTATATTAATCTCTGGAAAATTGGCAAAGCAAAGATCAAGTAGTCTACCATTACAATTAAAGGTACAGTTATATTGACCTAGATTATGGTCAAGTAATTCACTAAAGAACACTATAGCTCTATCAGATGTTGAAGAAGGAACTAAACAGGCAGAATTATCACTGTTACACCAAGTGACTTGAGGCAAGTTGAAATCTCCCAACACAACGACAAAATCAGTAGGTCTAGACAGCTTGGCCACTTAACAAATGAGGGAAGCCTGCTTCTTATATATGGAGATATCCCAATTTGGGGGAATGTAGGAGCATGTAATAAATAGCTGTTTATTAGGTATTCTCACTCGAATGGCGATAAATTCGACGTCAGGAGACGTGGGAAATTCAATCGAATAGGACGGGACTGACGCAGATATGGCAATTAATACACCGCCACCAATGCGATTCAATCGGTCATTTCTGAATACGTGGAAAGAATTATGGAATAGTTCCGACGAATGTATATCAGGTTTTAACCAAGTTTCAGTGAAAGCAAAACAGAAAAACTCAGTGCTTACTGCCTTTAGAAAAGTCGACCGAATTTTTGAATTTAGGCCTCTAACATTTTGATAAATAAGACATAATGGACCTGAAGAAACATTTAGTTTTTTGAAGGCGACAGGCCTACAGCATTGGTATTACGGGGTCGATCTCTAGGGACAAATACCTTAATTCCTACTGGCCACAGGGGTTTATTTAACAATATTTCACTGTTTTCAGTCGGAACTAGAATTTTAAATGAAGATATTGCTCTCGGTTGAGAAGGAGCCAATTTGAAAATGCTAACGCGCTTCAAGTTGACTGATGGGGCTTTCGCCGCTAGATAGCTTTTTATATTATCTACCGATGTTTCCGGTGCCAGTCTTGACACAAATAATGCCTTCCTAGGAGGAACTGCCGTCAAGCAAATATCATCACTACCTGGAATAGTAGCGTTCACGGCTTGGGAGTTATGAGAGGGGAAAATATTGACACACTTGTGCGAGAAGCTTGAGCGACATGCCCAGTTTGGTGACTAGTATTCACATTCGAACAGCAGGGAGGGGAAGCGGGCTTACTTTGCACTTTCTTGTTATTATTTTTAGGTGATGGCGTCTGATTCAAACAAACGACGGGACCGGGAGAAGATTCCCTTGCAACCTCGGCATAGCTTAAGACAGACGGACTTGCCGACTTGTTCGTAACAATTTTATTATCGACTGAATCGACAGTGTCGGAAACGATGACTTTCGACGTGGTGTTAGAAGCACTACTACTAGAGGGGATCATAGATGACGTTCCTACGCTACGAGTAGCTATTTTGGAGGCCTGGGAAGGAGATGAGTGCTCACTATAGCGACACTCATCAAACCTAGACTTAATTTCCTCAAACATTTTCCACATGGAGCCGAGATTTTTACTTAATTTTGAAAAATCATTTTTCGTCTCCGTGAAGAGTCTATAGAAGTCAATGTCCCGCTTTCTACAATCGGGACATGACCAACGTAATCCTTTGGAAGGATCAATGACTGCGTCAGCAGCACGGCCTATAATGCCAGCACACTTTGCATGCCCAAAGCGATCGCAAAGCCAGCACGTAATGAACCTATCAGATTCAGGACCAGATTTGGCACGACATGAAGTATATAGACACTCCATGTCAAGTCAAGAAGATAGAGATTATGAGAAAAAAGAAGAAAAAACCAAATCAAGAGGAACACTAACTGAATTTTTCTAAAAATTTAAGAAAATTTCTCCGTTACGTTGACAATGTAACAAGAGAAAACGAGAATAAGAGAAAACAAATCCAACCAGCAAAGACCATAAAAAAGAGAGAAAACCAAATCACAGCAATTTTCTCATAAGTTAAACAGAGATTTCACACAAGAAGCAACGGTAAATAAAGAGAAGAGAAAAACTATAATAGCACCAAAAGAAAAATAAACACGAAAGAGATCTATTATAAAAAACACTTGTGCTGAATGCAAGAACCAAAAAATGAAAAACATCAAAATTTTAATATAAATTAAGACAATTAAAATTCCTTTTTAAAATTCTTACACCTTTTAACTTTATACCTTTATAATAATATGCCTTTTTAAAAAAAAATGCGAATAATTACGCGCAAAAAGAAAATAGAGACTAAACAATGCACTACTCTTTACAGAAAAGAACGAAGCAAACACGCCGCGATCAGTTGCCAAACTGGCGTCAAGTCGAGGACTTATACGATCAAATCTGGAAACAGGTCTCAAATCCCCTGATCAATGGTCTAAATCAGCACAACCATGAACAACTTCAGTTAATGGTCATTGAAGCGTTAACCAAACTTCACATAACGCTCACCCAAGATACAAAAGCCAGTCCATCAAATTCCTTGCCGCTTCCAAAAATAACCATTCCCAAATTCGATGGCGACTACAGCAAGTGGAGATAGTTCTACGGCCTGTTTCTTCACATGATTCACCTGCAGCCAATACCCAATGTACAAAAAATGTGGTACCTAAAGTGTAATCTCACAGGCGAAGCCGAACGTTTGATTAGCCATCTCACAACAACGGAAGATAATTATATCTCCGCTTGGACAACATTAGAGGAACGCTACAACAATAAGCGTCTTCTTGTCTCAGCTTTGGTGGAAAAAATTACCAATCATCCAGCCACCACGTCAAATTCAACCTCCATCAAAGGCCTTCACGACATAACGTGAGATTGCTTGCCAGCACTAAACAACATTGAAATCAAAACCAATGAATGGGACCCGATATTAGTGCACATTCTAATCAAAAAACTTGATCGTAATCTACACATCAGGTTTGAGCAATCCTTACGCCAACCAAAGGAATTGCCAAGCATTGATGATTTACTTTCATTTTTGGAATTTCAATTCCAAGCAATGGAAACGATAAACCACAAGGAAAGGCCGTCATATTCAAACAACAAAACGGTCTCATCAGCTATACAAGCAGACACAGAAGCCAGAAAATGCAATCACTGTAGCACAGGAACACATCCACTACACCAATGTCTCAAATTTCTGCAGCTTGCCGAAACAGACAGATTGAAGTACGTCCAATCACAAAGGCTGTGTTTCAACTGCTTAAAGTCCAAACATTCATCTAACAAGTGCCCTTCTGGCTCCTGCAGAAAATGCAATAAAAAACACCACACATTGCTGCACTTGAATCAAACTCCCAAGCCTCACTCTGGATCAGCATCCAGGCAATCATCAAGGCCAATGCCAAATGAGACTCAAGTTCATTCAAGTCCATTATAATCGACTAGTCAACGACCTAGAGTTGAATCAAATGCATCGAATGCAGTCGTGACGTCAGCAGCAGCAGACAACTCATTACCACATAAGAATTATGTCTTACTCGCAACGGCAAGAGTAAGAATAATTGCGGCCAACGGAAATTCAGCAGAATTTCGCGCAATTTTGGACTCCGGCTCACAAGTAAACCTCGTTTCTGAACGCCTAATCGGAAAATTAGGCGCTTCAACAAGTGAAACGTCACTACACATTGACGGCATTGGCAACGGTCAGAAAAGGGCAACAAGGCGAGTAAACGTGAAATTATCATCTAGAGATGCCAGCTTCACTACAGATCTAGAAGCTTTCATTCTTCCATCAATCATCCCCCCACAACCCGATTATTCATTAGACGTGTCAAGATGGAGGATTCCGAACATGAACTTGGCTGATCTATACTTTAACCAACCAGGAAAGGTAGACATTCTGTAGGGAGCAGAATACTACTTTGGGCTGATGCAGAACGGCAAAATAGAGCTAAGAAGCGTGCTCCCAACGTTTTTAAACACGTCTCTAGGCTGGATCGTCAGCGGCAAGATATCAACAAATCCAAATTCAACACACATAGCAACATGCGCTATCTCAGCAGCCGATATAGAAGCGGCCAATCATACGGCACTAAATGATGTCATCGAACGCTTATGGCAAATGGATGCGACAAAAGCCTATTACAAGACGAACAACATTGCGAGGCACACTTCAGTCAAAATGTACAAACCAACAACAACGAGCGTTTTGTGGTAAAATTACCTTTTCGTGAAGACTCATCCGCGCTGGGAGAATCAAGAGAAATGGCCCACAGGAGATTCATCGCTCTTGAGCGACAGCTAGTGAGAGATTCCTCCACTAGAACATAATACATTAAGTTCATGGAGGAATACGAACTAATTGGACACATGACGGAGATAGACATTGAGTCCGTGTTAACTCCCAACTACTTCATTCCACACCATTGTGTGCTAAAACCATATAGCACAACCACAAGGCTGCGCACGGTCTTTGATGCGTCTGCTAAAACTTCAACTGGCTATTCACTCAACGATCTAATGTACACTGGTCCAACAGTTCAAAGCGACCTTTTTTGTGTCTTGGTTCGATTCAGATTGCCAAAATTCGTTTTCACTACGGACATAGAAAAAATGTACCGGCAAATAATGGTACATCCAGATGATAGGAGATATCAAATCATTCTTTAGAGAACAGATCCTTCATCGCCAATCAAATATTATTAATTAAACACAGTTATCTATGGTACACGAGCTGCCCCATTTTTAGCCACGAGATGCCTTCAGAAAATCGCGACCGAGAATGAAATCAGTCACACCCTAAGCGCCTAGACATTGACAGACAATTTTTACGTTGGTGACGGACTCGCAGGATCAAACAGTCTAACAACTGCAATGGAATCACAACGGCAGTTAATCCACATCTTATCAAAACATGGATTCAATTGCCGCAAATGGAGCGCTAACCATCCCCACTTATTGCAAAACATTCCACAAGATTATCGGGTAGTCAACCTTGATTTCAACAATGAGGAAAAGGAATCGATTAAAACGCTTGGCCTCATCTGGCTACCGAAGATTGACCATCTTTGTATTAAGGCAAGGGTGGAACCAATCAACCACGCCACAAAACGTTCTGCTAGCTCTGATTTGGCAAAATTGTTTGATCCACTTGGACTCTTGGCGCCTCTCGTGGTAAAGGCAAAAATATTCATCCAACACTTATGGCAATTACAACTGACATGGGATGAACAACTACCACAAGAATTAAACACAACATGGACCAATTTCCGTGAAAGTTTGGTCACCCTAAACAACCTACAAATATCCCGACACATGTTCAAGGGTAATCTCCCAGAAACAATCGCACGGTACTCACCACCAAGGAACTTGAAGCAGGACTTATGGTCATAATCCATGCAATTCAAAGCTAAGAATTCCAAAGTGAGGTGAAACAATTGCAGAACCAACAAGAGATTGCAAAACAAAGTCCAATCTGCACTCTGACTCCGTTTATTGATGACAACGGAATCATTCGAATAGGTGGGCGGTTACAAGAATCCGCTCTACCATATGACACAAAACATCCAATGCTTCTTCCCTATAATGAGGCATTGGTGAAGCTACTTTTCAAGTTAGTTCACGATGAGAACAAGCACTGCAGTCCACAAGCAGTATTGGGAATAATGAGACAAGGGTTCTGGCCTATAAAAGAAAAAATAACAGCTAGAGCAACTGTACAAAGATGTGTACAATGCAACAAGGCGCGTCCCAAACTATGCCAACAAATAATGGGCAATCTTCCTCAAGCACGAGTGACACCGGCCAGACCATTCATAAATACAGGTGTCGATTATTTTGGCCCATTATGGATCCATTACAAAATAAGAGGAAAAAGGCCAACAAAGGCATATGCAGCAGTTTTTTGTTGTTTCGCAACAAAGGCAGTTCACTTTGAAGTAGTAAGCGACCTGTCAACAGAAGCCTTCATAGGAGCTCTCAAACGATTTATCAGCCGACGAGAACGTTGTCAAAACATTTATAGCGATAATGCAACAAGCTTTGTTGGCGCCAGCAACAAGTTAACAGAGCTCTCGGGCTCAATATTTTCCGAAAATGGAAAACAACTCGTTACCTCAACCTGCAGCGCAAAAGGAATACAATTCCACTTTATTCCCCCCAGGGCACCTCGTTTCGGAGGCCTCTGGGAAGCAGCTGTCAAATCAGCAAAAAATCTTCTAATCCGCAATGTAAGCTCCGCCTCATTAACCTATGAAGAGTTGGAAACTGTGGTCATTGAAATAGAAGCAATTTTAACCTCGCGACCCTTGACACCCATGTCCAATGATCCATCTGATATTGCTGCCCTAACTCCTGGACACCTATTAATTGGTGAGGCTCCCACAGCTCAAGTTGACACTGAAGCCAGTTCTAAGAAACTTTTACTTCTGTCAAGATGGGAACTCGTCTCTCAAATCAAACACGAATTCTGGAAAAGATGGTCCAATGAATATCTTCACGAGCTACAGCAATAGGAAATCATCTCCCAACATCAAGCCAGGAGATATGGTCATCATCAAAGAAGACAACACCCCTACCATGAAATGGCTGTTAGGACGAGTCACACAGATATATCCTGGAAACGATGGATCTATTCAAGTCGCCGATGTAAAAACTTCATCCGGAATGTTTGAACGATCGATACATCGCCTCGCTTTGCTCCCCATTGATGATAACAAATCAGAAGCACAAGTCCCTCCAGAAGAGACTAAAGACCAAGATGTTGACCGAGAAACTAAGAAAATGAGATTGCCCTCAACCACTATCTAAATCAATGACTCTCTCGCTATCACGTGGTGTTCAGCTTTATAAATCAACGTCCACACAGACAACACCGTAGTAGTCATACAACCTTGTAGCTCTCCGCTGGGTACAAACATCACTCGAAACGCTATTTTTGGCTTCACCCTCTCAGGTCAACACTTGCGCCATCTTGGCAAGAGATTCCTTCATCATCATTTCCTACAATGTGGACTTCCTTAAGAAGACGGTAATTGCACACATTACCGCTGCACCGACCCATGACAACCCGCAACACGAGACGACACCAACTCCAGCTCCCCGTACTTCTCACAGTTCAAATTTCATAGTCCAAATCTAACTACGTATGGACAATTAAGGTCTGTTTAAGCTTAATGCATAAGCGTCCTCAGTGAGAGTCTCATTAAAAAACGAGCTAAAATGTACCTTTGGGTAATTCACATGTATTTGAACGCGGAGCCAAGCATTAACAGTATTGCACCCCTTACGAAAGCAGTACTGCCTATCGCACAGGCTCTCGTTCAAATTATTCTGAAGTCTCTCAATAGGCAGCTCAGTAGGCAGCTGTAAGGAAGGTTTCATTCACATTACGCAGCCCCCTGGCTTTTTGGAATTTCCTCCTGATATACCGATATGACTGTAGGCACCTGCCTCAAAGTAAATGTCCACCATCTAACTCCCCTACGATTAATCTTGTGGTCATGCGAAAAGAGCAAGTCATCGACTTCCCACAAGCGGTTATTAATGCAAGTGATCTCCTTATTAACAGGCTTCCGTCGGAAAACATTACGTGATATTCCTTCCCTTGACAAAAATCCCGTAGATACTCCAAGCGTACACCATCACCAAACGGGAGCAAAACTATTGACAAGCTCACTGAGGCACTAGCCCAAATAGCACACGACAGGGTAGCTACCATGACAGTTTAGTTGGAAAATGATGAAGCTCGTTTTAATGCCTAGCCGCTACCCTGGCAACAGTAGCACTATAGATAGGACATTCTGTTGCCAAAATTAAATACCCAGCTGGCCTTTTCCTGAATGCACAATTGCGACATTTAGCCTCATCGTTATTGCATTGCAGCGATTATATGGTGCTAGTTGACGGAACTAAAAGAATTTTTGAAATCCAGTGTTACTACTATAGAGTTCTCCGTATACCACGTATGTATACACGTCGTTAAATGTTTTCCTTCTTTGGCTGCGGCGGCTGGGGCAGTCACTACTTTCACAATATCTGTGGCACGTCTTTTGTTTTTAAATCTAAACTGGTATTCGCATAGGCCTTTGTTGATACATATGATATATATACATAAGTTTTAAATTAACTTTCCATCGAATTTGCATTTTATTTTATTTTTAATTGTTTTGAAAAGGAAACCTTAAAGAAATGACCACAAATACAAAAACTACATGATGTTATCTTTTATTAATTCATTATTGAATGCTGTTCCTCTGTCAGATTTCAATATTTTGAATTGGCCGTATTTGAGTATTACCTCTTCTGTTAAAATTTTGGCAATTTATTTTGCGCTTTTGTCTACGATAGGATGTGCGATTATGTATTTTGTTAATTCGCATTGTATTGTTAGTATGTACCGGAAATTGTTAGAGGGTTTTATTGGTCCTACTGTATCTATAGATAGTGTTTCAAAGGATGTGGATGGTGTATCTGTAATTATGAGAGGTTCTTTTGTGTGTTTTGTTTGTTTGCTTGTTTGGCAAATGTGGCATTGTTTTATATAATTTTTTATCATCTTGAACATATTACGCCAGATATATTTTTGGCTTAATTTTTAGAAGGTGTAGAAAATGAGTTCAGTAAAAAAATATTGTTGACGAAAAAACCTTACGCAAAACTACCTTGAACTACCTCAGGGCTTCAGAAATAAAATTTTTAATCAAGTCTTTTTTTGTTTTAGATTTCAAAAAGAATGAAAAAATTTGGAAAAAAAAGAAAAGGGGAGACAATTTTTGGATTTCGTGAGCTGGGTAGAAATAAAAACGGGAGAGAGATTTAAAAAAAAAAAAAAAAAAAAAGAAATTGAAAATTTTCATGGTGGCGATCAAAATTTTATCAAAAAGGAAACAAATTTTTACTAACATTGAAATCTGAAAAAAGAACAAATTGTCAAAAAGAAAAAAGGCAACAACTAAAATTTCAATATAAAAATGTCATTATATTCAAATCCTTCATTAAGACTCGGATTGTGAGCGAAGTGCCAGCGGAATGTCTATTGGCGACACGATGTAATTTCAGTTTCGATTACGCAGTTTATTCAAAGAAAGGAGTACGAGAGAGGGGCATCGTAGTTCCGAGAGTTATTTAATTGTTTTTTTTTTTTTTTTTAAATTGTAATTTTTTTTTTTGATTATTCACGAATGTACATTCGGTGATTACGGTGAGCACAACTAATAGAATATACCTTTTATTGCAAGCTACCCCCAAACGTCCAAACTGCCCTTGCAAATGATATCCCTACAACACCACAAGGTTTAAAAAGCAAACTTAAAAAGAGATTTAAATCAAGTCAAACAATACCTCAACTACACTCACTATTAAGTCAAACAACACAGAAAGGCACTATCACAGGTTTCAAAGACAGAATTTTAAACATAATAGCAGATCTAAATAACCTCCAAATCAAAGAACTAGGCCCAAACCCCACTAATGAACGAAAATCCGTTATTACCAGTATGAACGACACATACGCCTTAATCATATTCAAAAACGGTCTGGACGACTACATTAAACCGACTATCTTTGCGGCCCAACCAAAAACCTTTTCCGAAGCAATTAATATTGCGGTACAATATGAAAGTGCGAACCAAAGAAATTCGCAAGTAATGAAAATGAATCACCAAAAGAAAAATTCGTCCAATCGCCCCAACCAAAACTCCTACACTAACCAAAACAGCAGAAATCAGTATTACAACAATAACTCAAATAAAAACATCCAAAAACATAATAACCACAACAGGAATTATAATAATAACAACAATTTTAGTGGAAATAATAATAATAATTCCAATACCACTAACAATAACAAAAATTTTAGTAGAAATAATAACAATAACGGAAATTTCAACTATCGAAATCAAAATACTTATAACAATAGAAATCAAAGAAACAACAACCAAAACAACCGCG